>JAKTQL010002530.1:186542-205929 GCA_030558815.1 Blastobotrys malaysiensis
AACGCCGCCATTGCTCTGTCGTCGAGGGACTCATTCAATTGATCTCTCCGCGTAGCGGAGCCCCAGGGGGTCTGGGGGACTGGTCCCCCAGGTAATTGCCCACCGAGTGCTGCTCTCAGCGGTTCCTACTGCTTCCACCGGGGTGGGAGGTGGTGGAAGACGGTGGAACGCGCCCGCGCCCCCTTCACCTCGTGAAAAATCGACACTTCTCCAAGGCACTATTGATCCGCTAAGCAAGAAAACCATGTCACAGGTGTATTCGAATGCCCCGTCAGACACTCTGAGTAAGTAAGGAGAGGCGATTTGGAAGGAGCTAACGGAGTGTAGTTTTGAGTGGCGAGAAGATTTCCGGCGACGACATTCGGAATCAGAACGTGCTAGCGTGCCAGGCCATTGCCAATGTGGTCAAGTCGTCTCTGGGCCCGGTGGGGCTGGACAAGATGATGGTGGACGACATTGGAGACGTCACGGTGACGAACGACGGCGCGACGATTCTGAGTCTTTTGGACGTGGAGCACCCGGCGGGCAAGATTTTGGTGGACCTGGCGGAGCAGCAGGACCGCGAGGTGGGCGACGGGACCACGTCGGTGGTGATCATTGCGGCGGAATTGCTGCGACGGGCGAACGATCTGGTGCGGAACAAGATCCACCCGACGACGATCATCACGGGGTACCGACTGGCGTTGAAGGAGGCGGTCAAGTACGTGGAGCAGGTCATGTCGAGCTCGTCCGAGTCGCTGGGCAAGGAGAGCCTGGTGAACATTGCCAAGACCTCCATGTCCTCCAAGATCATTGGTGCGGACTCTGAGTTCTTCTCGCAGATGGTGGTGGACGCCATGTTGGCGGTCAAGACGACGAACAACAAGGGGGAGACCAAGTATCCGGTCAAGGCGGTGAACATTCTCAAGGCCAATGGCAAATCCGCGACCGAGTCGGTGCTGGTGCGGGGCTACGCGCTCAATTGCACCGTGGCGAGCCAGGCGATGAAGACCAACGTGCCCAACGCCAAGATTGCGGTGCTGGATATGAACCTGCAAAAGGCCCGGATGGCGCTCGGGGTCAACATTACCATTGACGACCCGGAGCAGCTCGAGGCGATTCGAAAGCGGGAGTTTGGCATCATCCAGGAGCGGATCCAGAAGATCATCAACGCGGGCGCCAATGTGGTGCTGACGACCAAGGGTATTGACGACCTGTGTCTCAAGCAGTTTGTTGAGGCCGGCGTTATGGCGGTGCGACGGTGCAAGAAGGAGGACCTGCGACGAATAGCGCGGGCTACCGGTGCCACCATGGTCTCGACCCTGTCCAACCTGGACGGCGAGGAGACATTTGAGAGCTCCTATCTCGGCCAGGCCGAGCAGGTGGTTCAGGAGCGAATCTCCGAGGACGAGTGTATTCTGATCAAGGGTACCAAGGTGCACTCCTCCTCTTCCATCATTCTGCGGGGCTCCAACGAGTACCAGCTGGATGAGATGGAGCGGTCCGTGCACGACTCCTTGTCGGTGGTGAAGCGAACTCTGGAGAGCGGTGCTATTGTGCCCGGTGGTGGCGCTGTTGAGACTGCGCTCAATATTTATTTGGAGAACTTTGCCACCTCGCTGGGGTCTCGGGAACAGCTCGCCATTGCCGAGTTCGCCAACTCGTTGCTCATCATCCCCAAGACGTTGGCCGTCAACGCGGCCAAGGACTCGTCCGAGCTGGTGGCCAAGCTGCGGTCCTACCACGCCGCGTCCCAGAATGCATTGCCAACTGACACCAAGAAGCGCAACTACAAGCACTGCGGCCTTGATCTGGTCAACGGCAAGATTGTCGACTCGCTCAAGGTGGGCACCCTGGAGCCAAGCATCTCCAAGATTAAGAGTCTCAAGAGCGCCGTCGAGGCCTGCATTGCCATTCTGCGAATCGACACTATGATCAACGTCAACCCAGAGGAGAAGCCCCAGGACCCTCACGGCCACTAGTTTTCTACCCCATTAAATGTAATGTATAGATGATCAAGGAATGACTATTATCCGTACATTGTCCACAATTTGCAGTACACTGTATGAGCCGCATTTCGTGCGGCGTGGGTCATTCACTGGCGTACATATCAGCACGGACCACTATATACCCGTGCGTGAAAAAGGGGTGAAATTAACCGTTTGACACGACATTCACTCGCTCAAACCATGTCTAGACCTATTGTCATCTCCGGTCCTTCTGGTACCGGCAAGAGCACCCTGCTCAAGAAGCTGTTCGCCGAGTACCCTGGCCGTTTCGGCTTTTCCGTGTCCCGTAAGTCCTCCACGCGTAGATCAGCCTCACAAGCTGTAACCGATCAGCCTCCAAGACGGGTTAATGATCATTGGGGATGTAACTGAACGTGCTCGGGCTAACGCATGTAGACACTACCCGACAGCCACGAGCCGGCGAGGTCAACGGCAAGGACTACAACTTTGTCACCACCGAGGAGTTCAAGGACCTGATTGCCAAGAACGCCTTCATTGAATGGGCCCAGTTCTCTGGTAACCACTACGGCACTACTATTGCTGCTGTTAAGAACGTGAGCGAGGTCCAGGGTCTCCAGTGCCTGCTCGACATTGATATGCAGGGTGTCAAGTCTGTTAAGAAGACTGATCTCAACGCGCGATTCCTCTTTGTCGCCCCGCCATCCATTGAGGACCTGCGAGCTCGACTCGAGGGCCGAGGTACCGAGTCTGCTGAGAGTCTTGCTGCTCGACTCCAGCAGGCCAATGCCGAGCTCGAGTACGCCAAGGAGCCAGGAGCTCACGACAAGATCATTGTCAACGACGACCTGGATAAGGCTTATGATGAATTCAAGGTGTTTATCCTTGCCGATAACTGACTACCCAAAATCTAGACTAGTAATAGACGTTACCGTGATTGTGCGGCTTGTGCGGCTTGTGCGGCTTGTGAGGCTCATGCGACGGCCATTTCACCTCACCAGTCGCGAACATAGCTGCTTGCAGATTTGGGCAATGAATTGACTGTAACAGGACCATTGCCAATTAGTTACCGTGTCCTATTATTATATCTTGTACTATTAGCGTGTCTACTAGTGTCTTGCACTACGCCAAGTATATCAAGCGTACCAACGTTCAATAAAAAGGTCCTGTGGTAGCCTCTACTAATTCTACAATTATACAGAATATCGAGTATTAATACTAATAAATCACCTACATACAGAAACGAGATTAATACTCCAATCACGACGGTTCAAATTAGAGTGTATTACATAAGCTGTGGGACGATCCATTTTGCTCAGATCGACAAACGGTAGACACCCCAGTTCAACATGTCGCTTCCATCGAGTAATCCAGACGTCGAAATGTAAGCTCTGACGCCTTGTGAGGACCAAATACTTATTGTGTAGTGACGAGACCGTTTTTGACCGGCTCTTGCGAAAGTCCAAGAAGGAGCCATTGGTGCCGTTGGGCATGGCCATGACCTGCGCGGCCCTCTACTTTGCGGCCAAGGCAGTCAAATCAGGCGATAGCAGGATGGCGAACCGTATGTTCTTCTGGCGGGTTGGTTTGCAAGGGTTCACCCTGGCCGCTTTGGTAGGCGGTGGCTTGTTCATGACCGCGCGAGAGGCACCGGACCGACAGGAGCTGTTGCGACAAAAGGCCAAGGAGCGGGAGACTTTGTGGATTGAGGAATTGGAGCGAATTGATGCTGAGAGTAAGGAGCGACAGAAGCGGGCCCAGTCCATTCAGGAGGCATTCTTGCAGCGACGAGAGGAGGCCAAGCGAGAAGAGGAGGAGAAGCGAAAGTAACACACCCATGTTATATCTTGTACATAGTAAATATTTATCATTATTACATTAAGAGCTGGGTTATATACTTGCTGTGTCTTTACATATACTGGCCCATGAGCGCTCCTAGCTGGTTTCGCGTTTGGTGGAAATAGTCGTCACAGTCGCAGCCGTACACCGCAGCATTGGACTGACCAATTGATAACGGAGGTGGAGTCTGCGACCAGCCTGAATAGGGCCCCGTGTTGGGATTGCCAGAAAGGGCAAATGAAGACCATCGCGCTTGGATCTGGGCACTAAACTCAGTTACCAAAGTCGACGCAGTCTCGTTGAAGTAGTCAAAACTGCCGAATAATGGCATAATGTCCGACTGGTGGCATACTAAACCGTTGGAGGCGACATCGCAGGCGGAATCAGAAATGAAGTAGAGTTCTCCCGTGGTGAAAATGTACTCATAAACATGGCCAATTAGATTGCTGTAGCAAATACTCGGGCATTGCCACACCATATTGGTCCCGAGCTCTTCAAAGTCTTTCAGCGCCGGCCAGGCTGCCGCAGGGACAAGGCTTGCCGCTTCGTTTTGGACGGTGCCAATGATAACTGGCTGGGATATCTGCTTGCCTCGGGCAACTAGCGAGTCAAAGAACGTCTCGTTAAAGATGTATCCATCAATGGTCGGACCAAAATCGTAGACAAGACTCCCCGAATCAGGAAACTTGTCAGCGCGGTTGGAGTCAATCAACCCCCCAGCAGTGACGACATTGACCAGAGACGCATTGGAAAGACATCCCGTATCATAGATCGAGCAGTTGAGACTTTCAGCAACCGCCAGGGAAATGTTGCGGGAAAACTCATTTGTAGACAAGTCAAACGCCATGGGGTCCGACTGGAGAATGGCTTTATCAAACCCGTCGTAATCAGTTGCTAGAAGGAGCCGGATCATGGTGGCACCAGAAGACTGGCCAAACGCAGTGATATTATCTGGGTCTCCACCAAACAGATGGATATTCTCCCTGACCCATGAAAACGCCGCCATTGCGTCTTGGACCCCCGCATTGGCGCCCGTCTCGGGGCTATTGAAGAACCCAAGCACACCAAGCCGGTAGTTGAACGTAACAACAATTACATCCTGGCTAGACACAAACTCTGTGGGGATAATACTGGGATCTGCGCTCCCTCCACTCGAAAAGGAGCCCCCATGGACCCATACCATGACGGGAAGGTTGGTTTCGGCCGTTGAAGGAGTGTACACATTGAGAAAATGACAGTTTTCATCTTGGGGCTCATAGCCCATCTCCTGGGGACAAAAAGGAGGTAATTGATTGGAATTCACTGGTACATTATCGCCAGGGTGCTCTACCGGCTGCGGAGCGCAAAATCTCTGCGCCGTAGCGTACGGGATAGACAGATAACTCCGAACGTCATTCTCACACAACCCAGAAACAATCCCCGAGGACGTATCCAATTGACACTGGCTATGGTTACTGTAACAAGACCCTGCAATGGTCCCGGTGAGCCATATAACAAGCGAAATTATCTGGAGTACTATCATTGGCAACTCTTGAAGATTCTACCAATTGACGGGTATCAACCAACCAATTTATACACTCCGCCCCGAGATTAAATTAAAATGAGGACCTCCATCGTCCGCCTATCAACGCGAATCCTCTTCCAAGTTTCGTCATCTTGCTTGTAATAGAGATCCGCAATGGCTCGAAGAGGGCCCGAATAGGCAGTTTTGTCAATCACCAGTCAGCCGTGCGCCTTCCGGAACGGGCCCTCTTCGAACCACTCCACGCAGTCTCTTCACCACCATCGACCGTAATCACCATGGTAAGTGCCGTGTGCCACCCGGGACGCCTCAGAACGCTAACATGAAACGTAGAGTCACGCGTATATTGCCACTAATGCAATTATCGACGGTGAGTGGGCCCACTTTTGCCCGGAAACGAGCCCCCATTGGCTAACCTGATCAAATAGCACACAAGTCGGACATATACGCCGTCGCGACCTGCGAGACGTACACGGCGACCGCCTCAGGGGACGGGCAGGTCATTTTGTGGGAGAACGGCAAGCAGGATCCGGAGCCAATTGTGCTCCACGCGGCGAAACAGGGCGTCCACCATCTGAGCATTGACTTTACTGGCAAGATTCTCGCGGCCGTGGGCTTTGATGCGCGGCTACAGCTCTATGATCTGACGACTCTCAAGCCGCTCGAGGGTGGGGACAAGGTTGTAAAGGAGTGCCAGGATGTGTGGGCCGTTTCGTTTGCCCGGGAGTCGTTTTATCTGGCGATTTCGACAATTGAAGGCGTAGTCCATCTGTGGAATCTCGAGACACTGGAAAAGGTGAATACTTTTACCTCTAACCGGAGTGGATTCGGAGTTGCGGTGGATGTGTCTCCGACGGGGGAGATGGTTGCGTGTGGATACGAAAAGGGCGGGCTCTACCTGTTTGACGTGGGCACTGGGCGACTTGCGTACTCTCTTACGGGGCACTCCTCGGCGATTAGATCTGTAGCATTCTCTCCCAAGGGTACCATGCTGGCAGCTGCGGGAGACTCTGGTATTGTAGCGCTTTACTCTACCTCTTCCGGAGAGCACATTGCCAACTTGACGGGCCACAATGGGTGGATTTTCGGGGTTGATTGGAACGAGACGGGCGAGTATTTGGCCAGTGTGGGCTACGACGGGCTGTGCAAGGTGTGGTCTTTGGAGTCGCGGTCTAATGTCGCCACCCAGAGCGAGTCTAGCCAGCCATTGCTAGCGGTCAAGTGGATGAAGAAGGGCTGGGGCAAAGGGATTTTCGGCGGGTTCCACCAGGGTATTGCAACCGTGGGAATGGAGAAGACCCTCCGGTGGTATAGAGAGGCTGCCGAGTAACTATATCATCAATACCATCAAAAACTCCCGTCCTTTTCGGACGATAATGATACCTAGTGAACGACTCTGTCTTTTGTTTTGATTTATTGTACATTCAAATGTGTTACCAATGGCAACGAATAAATAATATCTAGATAGCCTTGGCTGCTTCAATGAACAGATCCGAGCGTGGGCGGTTAAAGTTTTTAACATCCATCAAAAAGTTGGACCAAAAGATCCCATTTGAGGGGGCTGCAGTCTCAAAATCCTTGGTGACCTTATCGAGCTCCTCTTGAGAAGCCTTGGTCGCGACCAAATACTTGTAGTAATGCAGCCAGTTATCCCCATTGTCATTGTCCTTGGCAATGGCCTTGCGGAACCATGATTGGGCTTCCTGGAGCTTGCCAATATCCCAAAAGTGTCTCGCACCAGTGCATATAACATAGGAATCACTGTCTGTCGCCTTGACGGCCTGGATAAGCACCTTCTTTCGCTGCAGCCGCGGGGTGTCCCAAATGTATTCACTCCACAGCAGACCCGACGTAGGTACCTCCTTGAGCGCTCGATTGAGAAGAGTCGCCGCCTGTGACGCATTACCAGACCACTTCTCAAGGCGGATCCGCTCCATCCAAATCTGCTCGTTCTTGTCATTGACTAAAGCTGCTTGATCAAGAACCGACCGCGCCTTGATCTCCATATTCTCCCCGATCCACATACGCGCCAATGAGGTCCACAGCGGCACAAACTCACGGCATTGCCTCGTACCCGCCGTGTATGCTTCAATTGCCTTTTGTTTCTCGCCTTGTAATTCGCAAATCTGACCTCGCTGAATATACAACTTGGCAGCTGCCTTGTGGATCTGAGTGCCTTGCTCCACGAGGTTTAATGCCTCGTCAAGATTGCCCCGAATTCGTTCCAGCAATACGCTCTTGACCCACACCTTTTCAGTGCCCGCCTCAGTACGAGCACGGGCCAGGAGCTTGCTAGCCCGAACAAGCTCGTCGTTCTCCGTCTCGAGCTCCGCAGCCGCAAGCCAAATCCTTTCCGAGTTGGGATTCGCCTTGAACGCCTCGGAGAGAACTTTTCTCGCCCCGTTGAGATCCCCAGATCGCGCCTTCTCCTTCTCAAGCATGATCCAGAACGCTTCTGTGGTGGGACACTCGGCGACAGATCGCTCGAGCACAGACCACAGCGCTTCTAGAGTGCCATGGTCTTTTTCGAGCTTGATCAGCTCCAGCCAGACAGATTTACTGCTGGGGTACAGTTCCAGTGCATGGGCATAAATGGCTCTAGCTGTCTCGTACTGGGCCTTGGCTACCTCAGCAGCACCATCCTGGAGCCATACCGATTTTTGGTCCTCTTCCTCCACGTCCTGGCCAATAGTAGCCTTGATGATTGCGTGGCAGGTGAGTTTGGCGTCCTCCGCTTCGCACTTTTCGGCCTCTTCTATCCACACGGGCCGTTCGGGCAGACCGCCTTGCTGCTTCAATTCCTGTACACCCTTCTTCATGAGCTTTTCCACAATCTTGGCGTCGCCAGAGGACTGTTCCTCTAGTCGCGCAGCGGCAATCCACACGGCACGGGACACCCGAAGGGCTTTTCGCGCTCGGTTAAGCACCTTCTTTGCGTTCTTTGCGTCTTCAAGCCGTGCCAGACTCAACCACAGGTCCTCTGCCAATGGAACAAGCTCTACCGCCTTGCTCAACAGCGCCTTGGCCTCGTCGCGGTCGTCGTGGAGGTTGATAAGGTCCTTCCACAGGGTGTCACTTGACGGATTGCTCTGAATGGCCTTTTCCAAGACGCGGATTTTGGAGTTCGCATCATCTTCAAGCGAAGCCGCCTCCCGCCACAGCTTGACGCTAGCAGGGATATACTCCAACGCCTCCCGGACAATAGATTTGGCCTGTGACTTGGTGTGCAGCGATATACTCTGCAGCCACACGTCTTCATCTTTGGGGCAGTTCTCGCACCCTCGGATAATGGCCGCCTTGGCCCGCCCCATTTGATTATCAATAGCTTCCACTCGGGAGAGTCCGATCCACCCGCGGGGGTCTCGCGGCAAAGACTTGGTGTACGAAGCAAATAGGCTCTTTGCGTTTTGGAGGTCCCCAAAATTCGATCCGTCAAAGCCATCCAAAGAAGTGAGATACCCTTGGACGTCGACCTTTGACGTGGATGTGTCTTCGGTAGGCTTTACTCGGGCCAGCGAAGAGTCCAGCAAAAGCCCCTTGGTGGCGCTAATGGCCCGGAAATCAGTCGTGGCACCCTCAGGCTGGGCATCGATAGACTTATCGATACCTCCCCCAGATTGTCTACTGGCGATAAGACTATCGGGCACCGCGGACGTAAGCAATTCGTCCCGTGCCTCCCGTCTCCGCCGCTTATTCTTACGGGTCATATCGCCGGCCTCGGGCAAGTTATCCCACTCATCCCACGACACCTGGCTCAGCTCCGACTTGAACTCTGCAAACTGGTTGCCCAGATCGTTGCGGCGGGCCTCCTCCTGCTCCTCGCGCTCGCGGTCCTCCCGCTGGCGCTTACGCCGCTCCTGCATTCGCTGGTCGATCCGATCATAAATCGCCTCCGCTTCCTCGTCTTCAGCATCTGGATTAGCCGCGGAGAACAACCCTTCCTCATTGTCGGCGTCTCGGAATCGCTCTGGGTCTCCGGTGTCGTCGCCGTCCTGCTTATCGTCCTGGTCGCCAAACGCTTGCTCTGCAACGCCAGTACGCGCAGGACCAATGTCGGACCGCGTTGTGAAGCCAGTAGCGCCTCGTCCGAGCCCTGGAACATACCCTGCGGGCGCAGGCATGTCCAGGAAACTGGGCTTTTTGTACATTATGCCGCGTTCAATTCAAGTGATGGTGATCGGAACCGAGAAGGTTGGGTTATTTTGGATTTTTACCGGGCCCGTGAAAATATTTTGAGACACTGAAAAATCTTCTATCAGATACCACTACCGGGTCGATAAACTGATAGAACAGAGGACAATGTCGAAGCGACAGGCAGAGCCATTTGGGGACAGCGATCCCCGTAAGACGGGCCCCAAGGAGAGTGCGGAGGACACCGCGGGGACCCACGACATGGAGATAGACGAGGAGATGGGGGAGTTTGAGGACCCGTACGGAGACGACTTTGAGAGCGAAGAGGAGGTGCTTGAGGTTGGTGATGAGGATGACGAAGAGGAGGATGAGGAGATGGAGGCGGACTCTGGTAAGAGCAAGGCTCTGCAGACGATCCAGGAAGATGAGGAGACGGAGGCCAAGGAGAAGAGCAAGCCATCTCAGAGCCTCAAGACCTATCTGCCGTTCTTGGGCGGCAATGCAGAGACACTGGAGCCCGATCTCACTGCGTACGACATGTACCACCCATTCAGCGTCAAGTTCCCATCTCTGTCGTTTGATATTATCCAGGATAGCCTTGGGGAGGAGCGACGAACCTACCCCCACAGCACGTACTTGGTCACTGGTACCCAGGCGTCTCGGCCGCGGGACAATGAGATTACCGTCATGAAGCTTAGCGATCTGTCCAAGACGCTGGTGCGGGAGGACGAGAGCGATGGGGAGAGCGATGACGACGAGTACAGCGACCCGATTCTCGAGTACAAGTCGCTGCCGACCCTGCACACCACTAACCGAATCAGAATGAACCCCCATGCGCGAGTCACGGGCGAGCAGTTTGCTGCTTCCATGGCCGACAATGGCGAGGTGTTCATCTGGGATATCACGCCGCATGTAAAGTCTTTCGACACCCCGGGTCTTAAGATTGAAAAGGCCATGAACCGACCCGCGCACACGATTCGAAACCACGGTAGCGTGGAGGGTTACGCGGTTGACTGGTCTCCATTGGTCCAGACCGGTGCGCTGCTGAGCGGTGACTGCGACGGGCGCATTTTCCACACCAAGCGAACCCAGTCCGGATGGAGCACCGAGAAGGCGGCGTTCACCGTGGGCGACGTGTCGCGACGAAACAAGAGCATTGAGGACCTTCAATGGAGTCCTTCCGAGGAGAAGATCTTTGCGTCCGGCGGCGCTGACGGGTTTGTGCGCATTTGGGATCTGCGGTCCAAGTCGAGAACCCCCCAGATCTCGGTCAAGGCCTCCAACACGGACGTCAACGTCATTTCGTGGAGCACAAAGAAGGACTACCTGCTATGTTCCGGCCATGACGATGGCCGGTTCGGCGTGTGGGATCTGCGAAACTTTGGTTCTCAGAACCCATCGGTCGATGCATCTGTGGCGGTGTTCGACTTCCACAAGAAGCCCATCACCTCTATCGAGTTCAGCCCCCAGGACGAGTCGCTTATTTGCGTCTCTTCCGAGGACTCTACTGTCACCATTTGGGATATGGCCGTCGAGGCGGACGACGAAGAGATCAAACAGCAAAAGTCGCAGTCCGCCGAGCTCAAGGACATTCCTCCACAGCTGCTCTTCCTCCACTGGCAGGAGGATGCCAAGGAAGTGCATTGGAACAAGCAGATCCCGGGACACCTGGTCGCTACTGGCAGCTCGGGCTTCAGCGTGTTCAAGACTATCAGTGTATAGAATTAATCTCAAAAATTGTTAGCTCTATCCGCGCTACGAGTTTTTGCAGCACAAGTTACGTACCATTACACAGGATTATTGCGGGCTAATTGGTGTGCCGGCGTATAGTTGAGGGCAATAGAGCGTCCGTTTCCGCCGCCTGGCCCTGCAGCTCTGGAGCCAATTGCTTCAGTTTCTTGGTATTCTGCCACTCGTAATAAACCGCCAAAACAAGTAGAATGTTCTGCAGCATGGCCGTCGTCAGATATGGCAGCCATGTGGACCACTGCGTCGTCTGCGCAAGACTCCACGTCCAAAGGTACCCACCCGGAGTCTGAATGCACATCATGGGGATACTAAACGTACCAGCGTGCTTGAGGGTATAAGTAGTGTATATCTGTGGGAAGTACTGTGTCATGGCCAAAAACGCCGCGGTAAGCCCAAACAAATTGGCAACCCAGTCGATCAAGTGCGGCTTGACCGAGTATACAAATATCGACAGCAAAAACGACCCCAGAGTGCACAACAAACTAATCTGGCCCACCAATTTGATCTTGGAGAACTCATCCGGGGACTCAAATGGCTGGTTCCGTGCGAATATCAGCACCAGGACCAGAATTAACGCCGCTGATGCGGCCTGACAGGTAATCTGGATAATACCCGTCAACGCAGCAAAGCATTCACCCCGTGTAATGATCTTACAGCAGTGGTACACGGGGCCACCCAGTAGCCACACATTACACGTAGCACAGACACCGGACAAGATGCCCAGAAGCAAAAACCATGGGGATATGCCCTCTGATGATTTACGGCGAACAACCCTGACGTGCTGTGGCACATACGACCCCACGACACCAATAGCCAGGCCGATGGCAAAGACTGTGTTCCATGTGGACGGGTTTTCGTATTTCAAACAGCTCAAAGGATTGAGTAACCCTTCAACTTTGTCCATATCGCTTATCGTGATCGGTGATGGTGTGTTGGTGGGTAACTGTGGAGACATTAAATCCCGGCTCCCCGATATTGCTACAGGGGGGTCTTTTCAGCGGAGGGACTCTTTATTCTTTACAAGGTTTATCCAATGGCATTTAGCTACTGCTTTGATGGCCTTGACTGGCTCGGCGACGGGTGACAGATATTGTAATTATGCATGCTTGTTTCAAAGCCGCTCAAGCCGCATGGAGCTCGGCTCTCTGAGACTTTGCTAATATGATGTCTCTCAATCTGGTTACCAGGTATATCATTCGTTGATTGATTCGTTAATACGAGCGGTACTCCACGACATTATCGGGTTGAAATGGTGCTAATGATCTTTGATTAGAACCAAAGCTAAATGATGTTATACCGTGTTGAAAGTGCTGCATCTAGAATGATAATACCACCAGCACCGTGGATGCTAGCCAATCTGTAGCATTGTCACAACACACTACCAATCACCTGGGGGACCAGTCCCCCAGACCCCCTGGGGCTCCACTGCGCGGAGAAACCGCTGGTGCAACAAGTGCTGAGGTTCTACTACAAATGATACTGTGATCAATTACCTGGAACGGTATGTAACGGGGGTCTGAGGCTCGCCCCCAGCTACGCGACACACTACGGTAATGGCCTGGGACTTGCTATAGAGCAGACTCCAGCTCAATGCCATAGTATGGGGGTAGCATTAAACTCCAATACATTAACGAAATAGTTAGTTGTGTCGAAAATAATTCAACGTTGGGAGAACTCCCAGCCGGCCAACCAAATCGCTTGAATTTGAATTGCCGGCGACAAAATATTAAGCCTCGAGACCCGTTTAGATATACATTAAAAATGCCAACTAATCCAACAGCGTACGCCAAGGCGACCAAGTACCTTGCCTCCAAGCCGGAGCTGAGGGCTGAGGTTCTGGCTCTGTACCGAAACTTCATGCGAAACGTATGTGGGCTGATATTTGGGGGAAAGGATAACTAACGTGATTGTAGGCTCCACAGATCTCGTCTACTTACGAGCTTGCCTACCCAGCGGCCAAGATCCGAACCAAGATTCGACAGGAGTTCGAGCGACACCGATTTGTCCAGGACATTGGCGTTATTAACCATCTTGCCGCCAAGGGCCACATGGAGTTCCAGGAGACGATCAACTTCTGGAAGCAGCAGTCGCACGTTTACAAGTTCTTCCTTGCTGAGGAGGCCACCCACGAGAAGCAGAAGCCAGATGACTTCTTGGACAAGTTTGTCAAGGGTACTGCCTAAAATTTACGATCCCCCACATATTTAGCATAATGAAATGTACATTTTCGACTCACAATTCCATCTGATGCGGCATTTAATGGGGGAGATGAATGGAGATTCTATTAGCGGCTAGGTCTATTTGTAGATGGAGCTCAGGCCGATGCTGTCTAGAGTTTCTTTTAGAGTCGTTGCGGACGGGTCAATTGCAGTCAAGAATCGCGCTAGTTCTTCGCAAAATTCCCAATCATCGCTTTCGTATGCAGACTTGAACAGGTCAATTGTGTTCTGTGTTTGGTTGGAACTGTCGAGGTTGTGGAGAACAAGAAGATAACCACCCGCAGTTCTCAGCTTGCCGAGCGCTAGGCAGCGGTCGAACAGCGCTTGTGGTGAGCCGACTGAATGGAACAGCTTTTTCCAATACGACACTTCGGTTTTACGCGTACAGCCCACAACAACATCCAGCATTTGTGGGAACTGTTGCAGTAGCCGGCTGGCCTTGGCCAGCAGCTCGGATTCCAGCCCCTTCTCCTGTGCCTCCGCATCAAGCACCTTGTAGAGCATCATTTCAAGAATATGGGCAAAGTACTTGAGATGCTTGTAATTTGTCGCAACCTTGAGCGCCCTATCCTCCTGGTCCATTCGCAAATATGACTCCAACAGGAAGGGAACAAACAGTTGAGCCGACGTCCAATGCTTGAAATAAGTAAATGTCGCCTCTCGCGGGAGCATTGCCTCTCCTTCAAGGCCAACAATTAGGCCCTTGTTGAGAAGAACTGCCAATGGATAGGACTCAATGGGCACGGTGGTTGGAGCATGGTCGACATCCGGCAATCCTTCCAGATTTCGCAGCCAAACCAGCATGTCCGTCCCGTCAAATGCCCACAGAGAGTAGTAATGCCTCTCCGAGTCACTACTTTCACTAACGTTACAGAACTCAATGTGCTCATGCAGTACCCGTTTCGAATAAGTGATGGCGTCGGTTTCAGACTCCGGCTCGGTTGGTTCGAGAAGCACTAAAACACCGTCAACAAGCATGAGAATAGGCATGGCGTTGGAAGTGTCCATCTTTTGGGCAAGGCAGGTAAGGGATCGTACTCGAGCAGGCGAAGATACAATCTCGCTAAACGATACCTCTCTTTCGAGCTCCAACGTGATGGCGGGATACATTGGATCCTCCTCTTCGTCGGGGTTGTGCCGAATGCGGTAAAAGTATAACAGGTTGTCAAACGTGTATACCAGCAAGACATTGCCCACGAGGCACAGCTTGAGAATGGTGCTAGGGACCTCCGCTGCGAAGAGCATATTACGCGGTTCAAGATCCAAGTCTCGCGAGTATAGTCGTAATTCATGGCTCGATTCGGTCTCTACTCCGGCAATCAAAATGTGCCCAAACCAGACCATTCCTCCCCGGACCGAGAATTCGCGATCCATATAATCCTCCTCAAACAGCTTCCATCGTCCAGAGTGCACACTGTAATGGCACAGTCCCCTCACACCAGCCACCGCAACGTATCGACCGTCGCTCGAAGTCGTAACGAATCGAATTGGCCAATTCTCTGCCACATAGCCCGGCGGGAAAGTCACGTAGAGCCAAAGCAACGCGTCTCTATCAATGGTGGTCAAGTCGTTTTGATCATGACCTCTATAAATAATCATTCTGGTGTCAGTGTATAAGATGGGCTTGTTGAGGTTTTCGTTGATGTAGTTTCCCATTGCGCTCCATTTCAGTATGCTCATAGCCCAAATTCTATTAGGAGCATTTTTGGCGACAATGAGCACCACGTCACCAGAGTACTGCCATGTCGCGATGGAAATACCGTCGAGCCATGCTTCTTTTTCCTTCTGCTCCTGGTTCGACAAGAAGGACGAGGCATTCAGCATACCATACACTGAATAGAGGCCCCAGCCGCTTTCGTATCCCACAAAGAGGCCATATCCGTCAGGAGACCACTTCATAGTCAAGATACCACCAAACGAGGAGGAAGGCGGCTCGATTTTTGTTATCAGTTTCACCGTACCATGGTAATCCTTGATGTTGTACAGATATACAGTGCCCCGCTTGCATCCAACTGCGACCACGCTGAACCGGGCATTGATGGCAACAGCTATTGCTTCATCATCCTTGCGGCGTTTAGGGTCACTGTTATATGAAGGCTGGTGGATTAGATGCCCTTCCATCTTCACGGCAGAGCTGTCAAGAGTCGCCGTGTAGACGCAATTAGACTCTGTAACAACCCCAAAGAGCAGCATGGCCTTGCTCAGGGCTATATCGTGGATGTCGGACGGATCACGAAGCCATTCGAGCTTGTTCCACAAAATGGTTCGATTCTGCGACTCGGTATCAGACTGTTCCGCAGCAGTCCATTTAACCAATTGGATGGCCTCTGGGTCCTTTGTGACGACCATAATATCGTCCTCTAGCGCAATTGCCCGAGATATGCCCGAGGCGACTTTGAGCACCAGTTTGAATCGTACCTGCAGCTCCCGTACCCCTGCGCCCTCTCCCGGGCCAGGAAAGATTTCTGTACCGTGCTCATCTGAGAGAAACGAGCCACTCAGTTGGCATACCTCCGGCGAATCAAAGCTTGAGTAGATGTGGTACACGAAGATGCTACCGTTGGAGGTTGTCACCGCAATCTTCTGTCCGTCTGGGCGTATCAGCAGGGAGACATTTGCGCCGTGATCCGCTATTGATTTCTGGGACCTGACGTGGATACCGACCGGACAGAAAGGCTTTGGTCTGAACAGGTACAGGCCGCGCCAGGTGATAGCAGCGACCACGTAACCCGGCTTTGAGGTGCCGACCGCCAAGATCACTTCATCCTTTTCGGGGTCTGACGCCAGGTCGCCTTTCGAAGAAGGAGGGATAGGCGGGAGTTCTAATGCATAAGGCGACGAACTCGGCCAAATCATGAAAAAAGAACCTCGTTGGCCAATGCGTTGATATAGCTTGTGATAGGGCCAGCACAGTAGGAGACGGGGGGTGGGTTCAATTGGGAAGTGGTGATGTATGTGGCGGTGCGTGATGTGGCGGTGTTCAACGGGATTATGTGGCCATACAATTAAGTGGAGATTTAGTGTAACCATCATTATTTTGTGGTTGATATTCGTCATTACATTCGTTACGTATTTACAGTCGAGCTATTCGTCGTATTTACAGTTGAGCTATTGGACGGTTGAGTTATCACCGAGACGAATGGTGCTGGAGATGACGCCGCTGCCCAAGATGCGATCTCCTTCGTAAAGGACCAAAAACTGGCCCGAGGATACGGCCCGGCGAGGATTTTTAAAGGCCACCCTGACCTTGCCATCCTCCTTGACCTCAATGGCCGATAAAGGCTCTGCCGTTTGGAGCGACCTAAATTGAATGCTATAGCGGTCTGGGAAGGCCGCATCAATTTCGCTCGGGTCGCACAGCCACCGGAATGCCTCTGCATCTGCAGCTGTCGCAAAAAGCCGCGGGTTATCTCTACCCCTGACAATAACCAGCTCATTAGTGGCAATTCGCTTTTCGCTTACGAACCAAGACCCTTGGTAGCGAGGATCGCCTTGGGGCATGGATATGCTTGACCGCTGGCCAATGGTCGCCTGCCATATTCCGTCATGGTGGCCAAACACCTTGCCGTCCTCGGTGATGACGTTGCCCTTATGCGGCTCTAGGTACTCTGCAAGGAAATCCTTAAAGTTTCTATGCTCCTGGGACACGAAACAGAGCCCCTGTGAGTCCGGCTTAGTGGCAGTATGGAGTTCGTAGGCCTGGGCCTTGGAGCGTACCTCTGGCTTGGTGTATTCAGATAGAGGGAACAGAATACGGTCCATTACCCGGGGGTCAATAGCTGATAAATAATAGGTCTGGTCTTTGGCCAGATCCGTGGGCCTTAGCAGATGTACCTTGCCAGTCTGGCGATGCTGGCCCACCCGGGCGTAGTGGCCAGTTGCCAGCCACCAGTTACCAGTACTGTCACACTCAAGCGCGTCGTATAGAGCACCGAATTTAATGTACCGGTTGCAATTCACGTCTGGGTTCGGGGTTACCCCTCGTTTGTACATTTCTATCATGGGTTCAAATACCTCGGTCCAGTAGTCCTTTTCAAAGCTTAGCCGTTTACTGGGGATGCCGATAGCCTCGCACACCCGCTGGACATCGTTCCAGTCCGCCTCGGTACACTTGGCCGTCGAGCTCCAGTTGGCCATGTAGATTCCCGTAACGTTTTTGTACTTTTCGGCCATCATCGCGGCAATAGTACTCGAATCGACCCCTGACGACATGGCTACATAGACGTGATCCTCAGCGGCGGGGACACGCGGAGCGTACAGAGAGCTCATGTGTCGCCTCGCCAGGCCCCAGCGCAAATTACGAGCCAGTATCTGCCGCCAAACCGCCATTAATGATTAATCTATCGGTATCGATTCTCGTCATCTTGGGATCCGAGACATATTTTTCACCGTTGGTCACGTGGTTTGAGCCGCACCCCCCTCACCACCGACCCTGAACCAACAAGCATCACAGTATGCCAAAGCAGTTGATACCCCTGTATCCTCTATTTGTAGACGTAGACCCCGTCCAGGGTACGAACTGGTAATACAGCAATTGGCAATCTCCTTCGATCCGGATCGTCGTCACAAGTCACGTGAACTTCGATCTTCTACACTCCTGCATGGAACTGCCGAATCAGGCATCTAATTATGTCACCGCCATCTTCTCCAACAATGGCCGCCCGCGCCCTCGGTTCTGAGGAGGCGGACATCAACTTGTCATCTTTGGTCATCGTAGAAGAGAGGCGAGATTGTACTTGAGCCTTTGCCCATTTGTAGACCCCATCTAGATAGCGTACGCGTATATTGTAGAACCCCCCCGTAGTCAAAGAGGGTTTGTTACCGAGGAGCAGTGCTGGACCCAATAGTAACGCACACAACGCCGATTCAAACCCCTCCACCCTCCATATCCCTTCGCCGACACTGGACTGATCCCGCAGCGGTGAATGAGACTCCATACGCTGCGAAATCTCTGGGCCATTACATCGACGAGCATTCGATCTTTCCCCCTCCGAACATTGCCACGAGCCCCTGCACCCAGGTTCCTATCCGCCAAGGTTACACCCGATACTGGTAAGTTGCCGCATCCAGGGTCCCGAATTGGCCAGTGACAAGGCCGCTAACACTGGATATATAAGGCCCACGAAGCGACATGTCATCCTCCAACATGCCCATCCGTGATTTTTCGTCCCTCGCGACGGTGGTGGCGTCCGATTTGGAGCGCCCGTCCCTCGACGACCGGCAGTACCGCGTTATCACGCTGGCCAACCAACTAGAGGCGCTGTTGATCCACGATCCCGAGATTGACAAGGCGTCTGCGGCGCTCGACGTTAATGTGGGCTCCTTTGCGGACCCCAAAGACCTTCCGGGGCTCGCCCATTTTTGCGAGCACCTGCTGTTCATGGGCACCGAAAAGTATCCGCAGGAGAACGACTACAATACGTACCTGTCGGAGCACTCGGGCCATTCCAATGCGTACACGTCTACCGACGAGACCAACTATTACTTTGAGGTGTCCCACGAGTACCTCGAAGGCGCGCTGGATCGGTTCGCGCAGTTCTTCATTGCGCCCCTGTTCCGAGCGGACTGTAAGGACCGTGAGATTAGAGCGGTGGATTCGGAGAACAAGAAGAACTTGCAGAACGACATGTGGCGGTTGCACCAGCTGGACCGGTCTCTATCCAACCCACTGCATCCGTATAACAAGTTTTCCACTGGTAACCTGCAGACGCTGGACGTGAATCCGCGCTCCAAGGGGATTGACGTGCGGGAGGAGCTGCTCAAATTGCACTCGGAACACTACTCGGCGAATCTGATGAAGCTGGTGGTGATTGGCCGTGACCAGCTGGATACGCTCGAGCAGTGGGTCGTGGACAAGTTCTCTGCCGTTACAAACAAGAGCCGCCCGCCCCCCGCTTACGAATCGACTCCATTGACCGCCAAGGAGCTCAACAAGATCATTTACGCCAAGCCGGTTATGGACAATAAGCATTTGACCCTGT
>JAKTQL010002530.1:206356-218435 GCA_030558815.1 Blastobotrys malaysiensis
ACCTGTCGGAGCACTCGGGCCATTCCAATGCGTACACGTCTACCGACGAGACCAACTATTACTTTGAGGTGTCCCACGAGTACCTCGAAGGCGCGCTGGATCGGTTCGCGCAGTTCTTCATTGCGCCCCTGTTCCGAGCGGACTGTAAGGACCGTGAGATTAGAGCGGTGGATTCGGAGAACAAGAAGAACTTGCAGAACGACATGTGGCGGTTGCACCAGCTGGACCGGTCTCTATCCAACCCACTGCATCCGTATAACAAGTTTTCCACTGGTAACCTGCAGACGCTGGACGTGAATCCGCGCTCCAAGGGGATTGACGTGCGGGAGGAGCTGCTCAAATTGCACTCGGAACACTACTCGGCGAATCTGATGAAGCTGGTGGTGATTGGCCGTGACCAGCTGGATACGCTCGAGCAGTGGGTCGTGGACAAGTTCTCTGCCGTTACAAACAAGAGCCGCCCGCCCCCCGCTTACGAATCGACTCCATTGACCGCCAAGGAGCTCAACAAGATCATTTACGCCAAGCCGGTTATGGACAATAAGCATTTGACCCTGTATTTCCCCGTGCCGGATCAGCGCCCGCAGTACGGGACCAAGCCCGCCAATTACTACTCGCACCTTATTGGCCACGAGGGCAAGGGCTCGCTGCTGCAGTATTTTAAGAAGCATTCGTGGGCGTCGAGTCTGTCCGCCGGCAGTGAGCACATTGTCCACGGCACTGACTTTTTCGTCATTGACGTTGAACTCACCGATAAGGGCCTTGATAACTATACCAAGGTGCTGGTGGGTATCTTCGCGTACCTGGACATGCTGCGTAAGACTCCTGCTCAAGAGTGGATTCACAAGGAGCTCAAGGACCAGTCGGAAATGAACTTTCGGTTCCAGCAAAAGTCCGGCGCTGCTTCGACCAGTTCGACCCTTGCTTCGGTCATGCAACGCCTGGATTTGCCCCGAAACCTGCTGTTGAGCCACTCGGTACTGCGGTCCTACGCGCCCAAGCTCATTGACGAGTTCATCAAGTACCTGCGCCCCGACAACTTCCGGGCCTTCTTGGTGGGCCAGTCACTGGAAGGCCTCGATCAGCAAGAACAGTGGTACGGCACGGAATACACGGTCAAGGACATTGATGACGAGTTTTACAAGCAGCTGGCGAGCCCCAAGGTCGTCGAGGAGCTCCATCTGCCGCAGAAGAACGACTTTATCCCGACCAACTTTGACGTTGCCAAGAAGAACATTTTGCCCGAGGACCGCCTCAAGCACCCACTCCTCATTCTGCGGTCGGATCAGATGAACGTATGGCACAAGAAGGACGACACCTTCTGGATCCCCAAGGCCTACGTCAACATTAGCCTCAAGACTCCCATGGTACACCAGAGCCCTGCGAGCCAGGTCAAGAGCTCGGTGCTGATTTCTCTTATCAATGACGACCTTGTAGAGTTTGCATACGACGCGGAGATTGCGGGTCTTCGGTACGATGTAAGCACCATGAAAGAGGGACTCGGCATTGCGGTGGCTGGGTTCAACCACAAGCTCCCAGTGCTCCTCGAGCGGGTGCTCCACAAGTTCAAGGAGTACACGGTCAACCCGGACCGGTTCAAGGTGATCATGGAGAAGCACAAGCGGTTCTACCGCAACTTTGGCTATAACGTTCCGTACAGCCAGGTGGCGACTTACACCCACTACCTGCTGAGTGAGAACGCATGGAGCCTCAAGGAGAAGGCGGAAGAGCTGGAGAAGGTTACCCCCGAAGACATTACCCTTTTCCTGCGGGAGCTGCTGCAGGAGATGCAGATTGAGGTGATGGCGTTTGGTAACGTTACCAAGGAAGAGGCTCTCTCCATGTCCAAGATGGTACGGGATATCATTGGCGCTGATCCCCTCCCTGTTTCCCAGCGAACGTTTGCCCGATCCTATCTGCTCCCCGAGGGCTCGAGCCACTACTACACTGTGCCGCTTGATGATGAGAACAATGTCAACTCGGTCATTGAGTACATTGTCCAGGTGGGCAAGATCACCGACTGCGAGATTCGAGCCCAGCTAGAGGTCTTGGCCCAGATTGCTGCTGAACCAGCGTTCAACCAGCTGCGGACTAAGGAGCAGCTGGGCTACGTGGTGTTTGGCGGTATCCGGTCCACTCGAACCACTCTTGGGTATCGAGTCCTCATTCAGAGCGAGCGGACGACCGACTACCTCGAGGAGCGAATCGACAGCTTCTTCCACACGCTCGAGGGAATTATCAAGGACATGTCTGACGATGAGTTCAAGACCCACGTGGAAGCTAAGATTGCCAAGAAGCTCGAAAAGCGCAAGAACCTACGGGAGGAGAATGACCGATACTGGGCCCAGGCGCTCAGCGGGTTCTACGACTTTGAGCGACACCTTGAAGACGTGGAGTACATTAAGAAGGTGACCAAGGAAGACGTGCTTGGTCTTTTCCAAAAGTACGTTTCTCCAAACAGCGCTGATCGAGCAAAGCTTGTCATTCATCTTCAGAGCCAGTGTGCGCCGGCGCCATCGACTGAGACGATTGTCAGCGAGTCCATTGTCAACCTTGCTATTGCGAATAAGATTGACAGCGTTTCGGCTACTAATATCCAGAAGATTATCAGCGATATTGGCGAGAAGGACAGCGATATTATCAACAAGACACTTGTCAAGGTACGAGAACTGCTTGGCAGCGACGCATCAGCACAGGATTTCGTCGCCAAGGCAGAGCAACTGATCAACCAGCGTCTATCCCCGGACAATGTCCAGACCAAGTATCCTGATGGCATCAAGATCGAGGACGTGCCGCAGTTCAAGGCGTCGATGATCGTTACCGAAGCACCACAGCCAAGAAGGGACCACTCTACCTACGAGCCTAGCACCAACAACAAACTGTAATAGATTTACATGTATATTATTTAGCTAAATTATCAACTACCAATCAATTACCTACGGTAGCAGATTCGTCGCAGTTATAGGGCGGTTGGGTTATGGCGGGAGGAATGGGTCGGCTCAACCCCGACTGATCCACACACCTAAGCGATGGACCTGGGAGACGATGTCCAGCTTGAAAAACGGCTGGAAAGGCTGGAACTGCGCCTAAAAGACTGTGATAGCTCTGTATTCAAAGACGCATTGGAACTTCGCGATGATGTCGATCGAGCCATCGTCGGTAACCGATACCTCAGGGGGCTTGCCGAAGGGCTATACTACCTGGATATGTGGGATCTCGTCAAGGACCAGCAGGAAGATGAGCCGAGCTTTGAAACCAAGAGAGCTCTTGTAACCAGTAGGCTTGAGGCCACAACTGAGCTGCTTGGAACTGTTGATAACGCGCAATTGCAAGCACAAGAGCGCGAGTTTTTGGACAATTACAAGCCAATGGAAGAGTTGGTACAAGCCGGCGCTGAAGTAGGCACTACCCAGCAAGAAATCGATCAAGTGCTGCGAGTTGCGGAGGAATTGAGTATCCGGAGCGCCAACGTGATGAAAAAGTGGCTTGAAACAATTGCTGAAGATAATACGGAGTGGGTTGAATTGGAAAAGAGGCTGGAAGAGGTGGAGCGGCTGGCTAAAATCAAGGAGAAGCAAGCCGAAGTTGCTTCAGAAGAGAAAATCCGGTACAGTTAAATATGAGGCAGCGAGAGCTGGACTCGCTGCCATAGCGAGAGTTTGTGCCGCTCGATTGATTCCTCCTTTTCCGACCAAACGTCCTCGGGGAATGTATGAGTCCTCTTCATCAAGTCCTTTTGTTGACGTATTTTCATGCGGGCTCGTTTCACGGTGTACCCACTGAGGGACACGTTGGAAGGGATGTATCCTTTAGGGGCGATTGATTTATTGCAGAGCGGGCACAGGCTGGAGAAAGTGGTCAGGTGAGGTGTGATACAATGTTGGTGGAAGATGTGGCAACACGGTAGTAATTGAACGATGGAGTCCATGGTATATCTTTCCAAGCACATTGCGCAAACGCTGGGGTTATAGTAGAGCTGAATGGGTCTTGGATACGCCCACAGCTGCGGAACAAGACGATAAAAGTATGCATTTGGAGGACGAATGACTTGCCTAGATTGGAGGCCCAGAAAGTCGCGATAGATCATCTTCTGGCACTCCTCGTCCACTTGTGCTATCGGCAGCGGTAAACGCTTGACCCCAAGTTCTTCGAGGTTGTAGTCTCCCCTGCGTAATTTTCGCAATAGCATCATCTTCTGAATGCGTCCTGTGGTGTATAAAAAAAGCACAAAACAAGCAATGCCTGCTACTATAATGAGCAACATAGTTCCAACGCCCATCTCATCAGGCCCATTACTTGCCGACTGTCTAGCCATGTGTTCTATTGAAACAATTGTGGGCGGATTAAAGTTGTACTATAAACTCGCGAACCATGCGGAGGTATCTACAAGATGATGTTTTCATCATTACGCATCAAAGGGTAGTGGTTCCCCGGGCCTCAAGACGATGTCAAAGTCCAAACTCTTAAACTCAGCCACACTGGTATAATCGTACGCAATATCAATGGCAACGACAATCCACTCGCAGAGTGCATACAGCGAATAGGCCCCCGGTTTTTGGTAGAGTCTGTGCTGGATGAAGAAGTGCCCCAATGGGACCTGGATCAAGACAATTGCCTGAAGCAGCCGTCGTCTCAGCTTGTGCGCTTTTGGTACGCTCATCTCAGTCTCAAGATTATGCAATGGAGGGGCCTCCTTTAGCGTACGCGGCCCATAGTAGAGTACCCCGGCCATCCACGCAATGGACAGAATGACATAGGAAATCATGGCAAAATCGTGCCAATCATGGTCGTCCTCAGGGGTAACGTAGGCGAACCCGCCGCCGGCCACGATCCTTACTAATCCCATTGCCCCGAGTCGTTTAGATCGCGTAAGCAGGTACCAAATCACCACCGACGCGAACCGGGCCCCCGATGTTATAGCGGAAAAGAGCTGGAAAGCGGACTTTTCCGGGTAAATTTCACTCGTGACAGCCGTGACAGATGGAATTCTAGATGTCCGAATTAGCTAGCTCGCGCTTCAATGGTCACATACACCTCCTGGGGGAACCCGAACAAGGCCGTTTTGACCGTGCTACGGTAGTCAAACAGCAACGCGATCACCAGCGCGGAGACAAACGCACTGGTTGTGAATACGGCCTGGGCATAGGCGACCCATTTCGCGTTCATCTGCTAGGGGTTAGCCAACTGTGGATCGAGTCACATGACATACTCGAACGGTTTTTGCCGCCATGATGTGGCCGTTTACTTTTCAATTAAGCACCAAACTAAAGTGTTTAGCGATGGGTATAGATTTGGGGTACGTAATGCCGGGGTGCCTACCGCCGTCGCGGGCGTGAAATGTCGGCTACTCGGGCACCGACCGGTTTTTCATGCCGGAGACCCCGGGAGTGATAAGTAGCAGATAAAATGAAGCATATTTGTGCCAGAATATGGGGCAAGCCAATTACATGTATATATGACGGTCGTTAAAGAGGTAGCGAAGCGCATGGCAGTGACTTCTGTGGCCCTTTTCCTGCTATTCCTGGCTGGCCTGTCATATCTTTACGGATCTCTGTACCGATCAGGGCACCGGGTCCAGAATATAGAAATTTTATTCGTGAATAGGGACCAGGGGGCCGTTGGTGCGGCGGTTACAGCCGCTTATGAAGATCTCCAGGGTCCGGCTTTTTTCAGCTTTGTGTCCAAGGATGCCGCGGATTATCCGACCCAGGACGATCTGGTCAAAGCTGTCTCCGACGGAGACTATTGGGCGGCCCTAGCGGTTAATGAGAACTCTACTGAACGATATCTCGGTGCTCTCTCGGGGAATGCGAGTTCTTACGATCCGGCAGAGGTAATGACATATGTCTGGAACGGAGTTCGATACCCTTCGATGTCAGAGAACTTGTTTCCCATCAATTTCCAGATCCTGGCGGATAGATCTCGCACTGTATTTGGCTCCATGTACGGAGAAAAGGCACTCGCAATAGTCAATGCTCAATCCAATCCAAGTCCCACGTCCCGGTTTGCCCTCTTCAACCCTATCTCGGTGTCAGCAATTAATATTCAGCCCATGGAACAGGGAGTGAGAATGGTCTTTAATACTCTGGGAATTGCCATGATGGTGCTACAACAGTTCTTCTTTGCAATGGCGCTCCACACGGCGTTCCTTGGGATGCAGCTATGTGCAAAGGTGTCTGTGAAGACTTTTATTGCAATCAAAGCATTGAGCGCAATTGTTTTCGCCTTTGGTGCCGCCTTCTGCATGACCGGAACCATGTGGGCATTCCGAGAGAACTGGTCGGTCAATGGCAATCAATATATTTTGACGGTTCTGGTTTTCTGGCTGGCGATGGTCGTGAATAATCTCATCTTCCAGTGCCTTTTACTCTTCGCGCCAGTGCAAGCGATGCCCTTCTGTATCATCTCGTGGGTGCTCATTAGCGTCACTTCCACCGCTACTCCATTTGTTCTGAGTCCAGGTTTCTACCGGGTGGGATACGCAATTCCATCCTTTCAGGCATACGAAGCGATGACTGACATTTGGTCGAGGGGAAGTGTTCCGGCCTTGTATAGAGCTCTTCCTATTCTTTTCTCGTGGTGGATTGTTCTGCTTGGTGTGTTGGTTGGAGGGTGCGTAAGCCTGTACCGAAAGGCCGAGCAGGCCCAACTGGCCAAGAGAGAGGCGTCCGTTCAGGACAATGAGGAGGTGGTTGAAGTGAAAGCATAAGTGGAGAGTGCAGTAATAGAGATAGACTTATAGAGGCTACTAACTACAAATGATACAGGTAGATGGGCCTTTTTTGTGTTTTTGTAAATAATAATTTAACGAGCTAATAAATAAAATAAATAAACAATGCAAATACGACTAAAAGTGTCTCTCCTTCCATTCGTCAGGGACATCAAACATCTCCAGCATCTGGTGAGGAATTGGTTGGCCAAACGCCCATAAGTCTCCGCGCACATTACGTTTAGTCAAGACGTCAAATTTAGGACGCGAGGGCTGGGCTGGGTCAAAAAAAGAGCGAAACTCTTCTGGCTTTTTCGGGGGTATCACTTTGATCCGTTTGATTTGAACCTTTGGTGGCTCTTCCTTTACTGGCGGAGACTCTTTGGATTTTACTGCTCCATTGGGGGTTTGATTCTTTTTGGCTTTTTGCGCCTTTGCGGGTTTGGAAGTTGAGGAGCTTTTTCTCTTGGAGGATTTGTCCTCTTTTTTGGGGTTCTTTTTCGCCTCTATTATTCGATTTTCCAGCGTCCTATTGCGCTTCAGCTCCAGCTGGCGCTTCTTCCAGACGTGGTACCTGGCTAATTGGGCTGTAATCTCGGCAATTGTCAGCTTGCGTTTACCCTCCATCTCGGCCATGTCATCAACGTCGTCAATTGCAGTGATGAAAGGAAGGCTCTTATCCCACGTCGGCGCTTGCAGTTCCTTGAGCTGGGTATCAAACTTTTCTGCCTCTAAGAAAAGTTTGTCCCTTTCCTGAACTTGAATTCTGCGCTCTTCGCGCTCTTTCCTCCGGTGGTGGGGGATATACACCCCGTCATCCAATGCATCAGCAACCTGCGGTTCTGTATCCGTAGTGGTGGTGGGCTCTGGGGCCACCTTGGGGAACTCGAACGGCTCAATACGATGACTAGTCGTGCTCTTGCGACGCGTCACCTCATTACCATTTGATACAGAACCACTCTCCCGAATGACTTGTAACGGCTTGTCATAGTCTGGAGGCACATAGTTAAAGTCGAACTGGAAGAGCTGAGTGTCCTCCTCCTGGGGCTTAGCGCTGACACCCCCCGATGACTCGGATCGTAGCTTGCGTGGCTTGTCCCTCAGTTCGCGCCCTCCTTCGCGCTCGGAATGCTCGGTTTCATTTGGTTTTGGGCTCCGAGATAATGACATGAGGCTCTGAGTCTTCTGCAGCCCCTTCAGCACCAGTAACAGTGCTGCGTTGGTCATTTACTTCACTCCGCCTGGCATTCAAATCTTTGCTTCAACCCTCAAGGGGACGGTGATGCGTCCACTATGCCTGCAAAACTTAACCCCAACTTAACTTAACTCGACGGAGGTAAGCGAGTTCTAGTCCGGCGAGTTGTCATTGCGATCTGGGTATCTCGACTCTGTGGTAGGGTTACTGTAGTTCTCAGGCGGGGGCCATTGTGGCTCTTTTGAGGGTTTCCATCCATAGCCAGTACATGGGGTGGAACACTAGTGGTGGTGCGAGACGGGCAACTCCTACCAACCAATCTGTGCTACAATTATACAAAAATTCTGTAGATCTATGTGCTATTCATAATTAATGTGGCTTTGAACTCTGCAATAAATTTCAACCGATCTGTGCAGTAATAACGTTGTACAAAGTTGTTCAATATATGAGCCATGTTGAGGTTGGCGTATTAAGTTAATTACGACTCAGCCCCTGGGGGGATTAAGTTTCCAGGACATAATGTAACGGTCGCCGAGCACACGTTCCTGGATATCAGGTTAGAGCCACGTTGAAAAAATAAACGACTATGGAATCGGGGCTCTTCCAGAGGAAGAGAACGGTCGCCAAGGGCCCTCTTTATTCCAGCGGAAAGCTAGGTCGTAAGTACCGGCTCCCTCAACGTAATATCAAAAAGTTCCTGCGCCGGTATTCGTATGTCCAAAGCTTTTGCATTCTATGGCTACTGGTTCTGTACTACGGCGAAAGAGTATATCCACGGGGAGTAATTGGTCGGTGTAAATGGCACAACAAGTTCCAGTCAGCTACTAAGGTTGCGCTTATTGCGGATCCGCAGCTCGTGGACGACCACACGTATCCTGGCCGGCCCAGGACGCTGCTGGCCATTACGCGGTACATTGTCGACACGTATCTGCGCAAGAATTGGGTGTACATTCAAAAAATGCTTGATCCCGATGCCAATTTCTTCCTCGGTGATCTGTTTGATGGTGGGCGAGAGTGGTCGCGTAAGGAGTGGCTTGAAGAGTATGAGCGATTCAATGGCATTTTCGACCGTCCGGTCAACAGGCGCACTGTAATGAGCCTACCTGGGAATCACGATATTGGGTATGGAGACGACGTTGTACCAGAGGCATTGGCGCGGTTTGAGGCGTTTTTCGGGCCTGGATCAAGTGACTACACCATTGGCAACTACACAATTGTGCTCCTAGACGCCATTTCTATGGCGAACACTAAGAACGAGGGCATTTACGGTCCTCCGCGAGAGTATCTTGAATCGTTTGAGCCCAATGGCGAGAACCAGATTCTGCTGACCCACGTACCGCTCTATCGGCCCAAGGGTCACGACTGTGGTAAGCATCGAGAGAGCAAAAACTCACTCCCATACGTTCATGGACACCAGTATCAAACACTGTTGAACCCGGACATTTCGGACCAGATTCTGCGGGCGGTGCAGCCGTTGGCAGTATTTTCAGGGGACGACCACGATGCATGCCATGTGGAGCACGAGTACTATACCAGTTTGGGAGAAAAAAAGGAGGTTGATGAATACACTGTGAAGAGCATATCGATGGCGATGGGCATTGACCGGCCTGGTATTCAGCTGCTGACGCTGGACAACTCGGCCACTGGGTACCACACCTCGATCTGTCTAATGCCGTCCCCGTTCTACCCAATAATGGTGTATGCGTTCTGGCTGGCGGTCACCATTGGCTCACTTGGGGTGTGGAACCTGTACCCGCATTACATTCCGCGCAGATTCAGGCTGCCGTGGCTGCGCATTATTGGCGAAACTGACCGCATAGTGTACTCGTTGGCACTGCACTCGAAATCCAACCTCAATGCGGTTTGGTATGAAAAGCCTCATGGGGTATGGCAATTCGTCCTCGAGTGTGCAGTTGTAGCGGTTGTCGCCATTTGTTGGTTTTTATACCTTGGGCGGGCAATTTTTGAGTGACCACCGGTTAATTTATTTAGAAAAACAGTTCGAATACAGACATTGACCTACCCTATCGATTGAATCCTTATTGGGGAGGTACGCTATCGAGGATTACTTGAATCTTGGGGTTACCCCTATCGAGGATTACTTGAATCTTGGGGTTACCCCTATCGAGGATTACTTGAATCTTACCCTATCGAGGATTACTTGAATCTTTATTGAGGAATCGCCCTTATTCAGGAATTACTCCTATCGAGGATGTACTTGATCCTTATTGAGGAGTTACCCTGTCGAGGATTATTCGAATCCTATTGAGGAGTACCCTATCGAGGATTATTCGAATCCTATTGAGGAGTACCCTATCGAGGATTATTCGAATCCTATTGAGGAGTTACCCTATCGAGGATTATTCGAATCCTATTGAGGAGTTACCCTATCGAGGATTATTCGAATCCTATTGAGGAATTACCCCTTATTGATTTACGTTAGGATTAGATGGAGAATATTAATAACGGGCAATGCATCCAACCAACGACTCTCGGCGACGCAAAACCCCGCATGCCACAGGCTGTAGCGTTCAACATGCAGCACTTGTTACTATTTACGACCTTGCTACGCGTCAATCAGAACAATCTACAATATACGTATACTACCGTACTGTACTGTTACCCTCGGCGTTCAGGGGCTATGTACACTGGTACTCCTGTGTCTGGGGATGCCCAAGCCGCACGGTCATCGGCAGCAGAACGCAGATCCCTAGCCAACCCCCGAGTAAACAGCCCCTGGTATCTACAACCCATCCTCTGCTGATACCTGTTCCGCTGTTGCTATGGAAAACAGCTCTGTAAAATACCACAAAAGCCCTCATATCCGCGCCTATTGGAATGGACGGCCCCGGAATGTATAGTAGTGCGCGCGCACGCACTATGGCACCGCCTGAGATCTCGCATCGGCCGCCCCTGACGGATCGAAGGCGAGGCCCTATTTTTAGGCGCAGGTGAAACAGCCGGGAAGGCTCGCTCTTTGTCAACTTTTCTCTCGAATCGAGGACGTGAAACTTGCCTCACGAACCACCACCACCACCAACTTTCGTCCATTCATTTCAACGAATACTGGTTCTGCGCTCATTATGAACTTTTGGTTTTTCTTCTTCCATGCTGCCCTCGCCTCGCTCGGCGTGATGGCCACTACCCCAGCCTGTGTGCTTGCCTGCGTCGGCCAGGTCGCCCGAAAGGCTGACGACTGTTCCAACGACCTGGCCAACGTCCAGTGTCTTTGTAAGAACAACGGCGACGATCTTGTCGCTTGTCTCAACAAGATCTGCCCAGATGGCAACGCCGATGACGCTAAGAGCGCTCTCAAGGCCACCTGCAAGGAGCAGAACGTTGATGTCAACCTTAAGGCCGTTGCTTCTTCTTCTACCGTTTCTTCCGCTTCTTCTACTGATGCTTCTTCTTCCGCCAAGTCCACCGCCTCCAAGGGTTCTTCTGCTGCTCACCACAGCCATGACGGCGCCGCCACTGGTAGCGTCAACGTGACTGCCCCAGCTACTACCCTGGCTTCTACTGGTTTTGTTACTAACTCTACCGGTGCTGCTACCGGCGTTGCTTCTGAGACCTCTGCCGCGGGCTCTGCTGCGGGCTCTGCTGGTTCCTCTGCTGGCTCTTCCGGTGCTTCCAACGCTACTGGTACTTCTGCCGAGGCTGTCAGCACTGGCGGTGCCAACGCCCTCAACGTTGTCTCCTCCGTGGGTCTTATTGGTCTCCTTGGTGCTTTGCTCTTGTAAGCATATTAACCTTTTAACATGTATTTTATCGCATCATTAGACTTATAAATTTATTTTAAAGTTCAAACCGTTGCCCTGACAGATCCCACATGCCGGTTATAGCCCGTATGTCGATTGTAATACTTGGGTAACTGTAGATATTTAACAGTTCAGCTGGTAACGTAGATTAACGGGTACTGTCAAAATGATCGTGCTTTTAATCCTATCGACCCTCAGCTGTGATATAATGTACCATTATTGTATGCTTTTCAATTGCGCAACCAAGTGTATTGGTGAAATTACAGGATGTGCCAAGTAGTATCTGTATCAATTCTCAGCTAAATTCAATATGGTACCGAGTTAACGAAATTGTAGGATATTCCTTCGTGCCAATAAATATTTAATAATTACAATACCTGTATTTGATCACTGAGATGTACCAGGTATAATATTTTT
>JAKTQL010002531.1:0-29241 GCA_030558815.1 Blastobotrys malaysiensis
AAAGCCAAACCCATATTGAGTTTATCAAACCCCGGCCGCCTCAATAAGCACGTCCATCCCGTCTTTGGCAGAAGAGGAGGAAGAGGAGGAGGAAGCGTTGTTGCCCTGCTGGGCCTCCGCCGGGAGTGGCGGCAACGGCTTGTCGACCCGCCCCGGAGGTTTGGGCATCTCCCCGGCCGGGGGTAGCGTCGGGGGGCGAGTGTCGGCCATCGGCAGGTGGTGCTGCGGCGGCGGCAGAATGAGGTTTTTGGTGTACGAGCGGTTAGGGTTGAGCTGCGGCGGGCGCTGCTGAGCCGCCTGCGGCTGGTGCGGCTGCTGCAGCGTCAGCGTCTGGTACTCGCTCGAGGACGAGGTGGAGGAGCATGCAGAGGTGCGCTGGCTGTTGGACCCGCCAAACAGACTGCTCAGAGGCGGCAGCGCGCCATCCTTGGACGCCAGCTGGGGCGTCGAAATGTGCGCCTCCTCGGTGATGCGCACCAGTTGCGACAGCGAGTTGCGGTCCGCGTGTGGGTCGTCATAGCTCGGCGACGAGTACCGGTTGTTGGAGGGGCCCCACGTGTGTGGACGGTCCTCTTCGCTCTGAGGGGTCGAGGTCGAGTCACACAGCACGTTGGAGAGCCACGAGTTGGTCTTGGACGTGGAAATGGGTGTCGTGATCGAGGAGGATGAGGATTGGTGCCGTGATGACACAGTCGATGCCGACAGCGCCGGGTTGGACCGGTAGTGTGACAGTTTCTGCGACGGTTGGCGCGGTAGGTGGTGGTCGTTGGGCACCGGGTAGTACCGCGAGTAATGCATCTGTTGGTGCTGTGGTTGCTGCTGCGGGGGCTGGTATTGTCCCGTAGGAGACGGCACCGTGAACAGCGGCGAGCTTGGCGAATAGTGGAACTTGGCCGCGTTGGACGAGGACCGCGGAGACTCGGGAGGAGACTGGTTACCCGATAGACTCAGCGGCTGCGGCGGATGCTTCTTATCGGGGTGCTGCTGCTGGTAATCAAACTGATAGCTCGGGGGAGGCGGAATGCCCCCCGGCGAGTTGTGTTCAATGACAATGTTCTTATTATACCCCGCGTACGCGCCTGGAGGCGGGGGGAAGAGCCCCTGTTGTGCTTGCTGGGGCATGGGTTGTACTGGCACCTTGTTAGAGTGCGGCAGGGGAGGAGGAGGGGGAGCATGGAGTATATGGTGTTCATTAGCGTGGACGGTCTGGATATGCTGGCGCAGGTTATCAAGACGCGAAAAGGTGCGGTTGCAGTGACACCTAAACGGCCGCTCTCCAGTATGCTTTCGAATGTGCCGTGCCAAGTGCTCCGACCGTGTAAACGTCATTTTACAGTCCCCGTACCCCTGACATTGGAATATCTTGGGGAATTTTGTCTTAGGCTTCTTAGTAGGCGGGTTCCCAGAGGCTAGCACCCCGTTGCTTCCACCCGGGTTGGTATTCATCATGAACAAACGAGCGAATCACAGATCAAGGAATTAGTGGGGCGGAAAGGGATATAGGGGGTGGAGTTGGGGGGGAGGGAGGTTAACGGGTCCGTGTACACCAATTGCGACAACAAAAATTGATCGCAAATCAGGGTCAGACCGTGGATGCTTCTCCCGGGGTTGTCGTGAGATCTAGAATATCGAAAAAAAAGAGAACTCCCCGGAAATCGTCGTCAATAGTGATCTCTATAGCTGTCGATATATCAATCTGTAAAGTCGAAGAGGGTATTAAATGTCGGATATTATCGTCTGTATATATGGAGAGGAGGAATTTTTTTCTTCCCTTTGGCAACGGGTATTTTTTTCTTTCCAAATATAACGGTCAAAAAAAAATTAAAAAAAAAGTCAAAACCCGCGAATATTGCCCATTTACCAAAAAAAAAAAAGCTTTGTGAACCCGAATATTCCGCCAGCGAATTAAAAAGGGATCGAATGCCAAAATTTGGACCGGTTACCTTCTCTCTCGGTCAACGCAGCAGAGAAGAATAAAACAGAATAAAAAAACGCCCACCCGGTATATAACAAAGTGTCGTCAAAGCTCTAGACCAGGTACAGCCCTTGCTTCAAATGTAAGGGGCAACGGAAAGGTAGTTTTGGGACTTTAACACACTGAAAAATTAACCGCAGGCCAAGAGCGCAACAATAACCCAGGGGCCGTATAGGGTCCAAAGCCACCAAAACTTTGGCAAATATATATAAACGAAAAGACTCAAAGTCGGATACGGGGGACAAGCGCAAAGACGCGTGTTGCAACCCTCCTAGTAGGAAACGAGTATCACAAACGGTTCAGGCGATGGAGAGTCCAATTACACCGGAAAGGGCAGAAAAGAGGGCTCGTTGGAATGATCAAGACGAGAGGAAAAAAGTGACAAGTAGGATGGCAAGACAGGAAAAGACTATCCACGCTGCGTACTGTGCCGAGTGCCGCTGCGCGTGAGAGATGCACGGCCAAAACGACCATTCAAAGACACAAAAGAAGGCACATTAAAAATCAAAAAAAGGGGCACTCACGCATGTTACACAACCCCCAACCCTACGCCCCTTTCGTATTCACAGACATGTCGGGCTCCTCTCCCCCTCTCTGGCCTGTTCCGCCGGATCCGCACCGGACAAAAAAACCGTTACAATTTGGAGAATTTGGCCCGCCGTGGAGGCGACCCGCGAGGGGTGTACCCCTGGACATTAGGCGAAAAAAGGGGGAGAGGGGGTGCCTGTCGTATGTCGTGAACCGTTGCGCACGCGGCATGAACCCTCCGCCCTACATGAGGTACTACTCAGGGGTATACAGCACACAGAGCCACCACCGTCTAAACAGATCCCCACTACGGGTACACCTGGGCTGGTCGGATACCCATTATAGGTCCTAGACCGAGATCCGGCAGTCTCGGGCTGGGGCGTTCCCGAACCGCTGCGGGCCCAAGTGCCGGTGGGAGGGTACCGGGGTACGGTTAACGGTGCATATAATGTATGGTAGCTGATCTCAACGGTGTCAGTGACGCACGTAGGGGTAGGGCCTGGGCCTTGGGTACGTAATGCTCAATTGCCACCCAGGCCTGGTCTCTTGACAGCCGACATTGTTCTGTCCAGGGCGGTTGGCGAAAAGCCCTCAATCGCGGCAAGGATCTTTGGAACACGGGTCATGTATGTGTCGTACGATTTTCGGGGTTGGAGGGCATCCCCGGTTACGTAATCGTCCCAACCGCGCGCGCCCCACACCACCAAAAATCTATCCCCGTCGGGGCTGCCCCGTCGGGCTCAACGCTGGCTACAATGGAGGGCCTTGATTACGGTCCTTGAGTTGACTGGGGGACCAGTCCCCCAGACCCCCTGTAGCAGGGGCTCCGCCCCTAGAACCCCGGGGCTAGAAGGCTTGGCTTTTCCATTTACAGGCGTAGACCAAAGGGCTAGCCCTCGATCGCGGGGAACCCCCTGTCGTATAATCGTATAATACAATACCGCACAGCCGGTCCTTCATTGTCTGAGTTTTATGTACCTTTTGCTTAGCATGCACACGATTCGTTGGAAGCAGAGTTAGTATTGGCGATGCTGACATCGATCATTTCCGACTGCTCTTTGGGCGCAGTCTCGAGCCCTGGCAGCTCCATCGCTACCTTCTTAAACAAGTTCTTGACATTGTGCCCGGCCTTGGCACTCGTTTCTATGAATATCGCCCCGGCCTCCTTCGCCTTGGCCTCCCCCTCCTCCTCCGTCACCTCCCGCTTGTCGTTGCTCAGATCAGTCTTATTCCCCACCAGCACAATAATCACCTGCGTCCCGCGCTCCGCCTTGACGTCCTCGATCCACTTGCCCGCGTCCACAAACGACTGCCGGTTCGTAATGTCGTACACCACAACCGCCACGTTGGAGTCCCGGATATAGCTCGGAATCAGCGTCCGGAACCGCTCCTGGCCCGCCGTGTCCCATAATTGTAGCCGGATCGTGCGGTCTGAAAGATACATCGTCTTGGACATAAAGTCAATCCCAATCGTCGCCCGGTACTGCACGTCAAACGTGTCGTACATGAACCGGCTCAGCAGCGACGTCTTGCCGACGCTCTGCTCCCCGAGAAACACTAGCTTGTACTTTTGGATCGTGTCCTTCCTGTCCGCCATTATGCTTGTAGGGAGGGGAAATCACCCCCAGCAACTCCTCCATGTCGCTATCGTGATGCGTTGTACAACTCCCGCCGCGAGCGCGCGCGCAGCCGCACTGATCCAGGGGGCCCCGAGCTCGTTCCTGGCATAGATCCTCTTGGACGGAGGTCCATTGCGCAGTAGTGTCTTCGAGGGCCAGCCCTCGAGCTCCCGTAGCTGGGGGCCCTGCCCCCAGGCCCCCATTGAGTCACAACGGGGTTCTAGGGGCGGAGCCCCTGCTACAGGGGGTCTGGGGGACTGGTCCCCCAGCGTCACCTCCTAGGGCAATTTAAAGCCCATTGAAGATCCGAGCTGAATATCAGCCGTTGAACGCCTTTGTACATCGTATTGAAACGGCCCTACGCAAACAAATGTGAATTAACGTTAATTCGACAAGCTCTCCGCGTAGCGGAGCCCCAGGGGGTCTGGGGGACTGGTCCCCCAGGTAATTGCTTCCCTGGTGTCTTCGAGGGCCAACCCTCGAGTTCCCGTAGCTGGGGGACCAGTCCCCCAGACCCCCTATAGCAGGGGCTCCGCCCTTAGAACCCCAAGTCAATGGGGGTCCCCCAGAGTGTCGAGCTCCCGTAGTGGGGAGCCACCCATCAAAAAAGCATCAATTGGTTAGTTATTACGTCTACTTTCAGCGGCCTTGCGCATGTTGGAGCGGAGGGAGCCCTCTGCGCGCTCTCCCCCGAGCACCTGGGTGGACCCGTGCCAGCCGCCCTCGTCAATGTCGAGCTCATTGGCATTGCCCTCTCCAAGGGTAAACGTCGGAGCGTCTGGGTTGTAAATCTCGGGCCCGATACGCTTGCCGCTGCGGCCGAACGGGTCGAGATCGAGCACCTCACGCTCGAGCTTGTTAGTAAAGTCCCAGAACTGGCGGTCGTGCTCGCCGTAAAAGTTGTGGGACAGCTCGTGGCACAGCACCTTGATGATCTCCTTGTAGCTGCACCACCCCTGGTAGTCGTCGGTGCGCAGCCGCAGCTCAATGGCCTCCCCCTGGTTGCGGTTGAGCCCCAGCAGGCGGCTCTGGTGGGTTGTGTTGGTGGCCGGGTCGAGCTCGGTCAGCAGCCCTACCGACATTTTGTACTTTTCCATGATCGCCTGGACCCCCTTGTCGTCGCGGATGCGCTCCAGAATCGCCATTGACTTGTCGGCCTGCGGCAGCGGCAGCACCGAGAGGCGCCCAAACGTATACTGTAACGACTTGGTGGGCGCCGTCCGCGCCGGTTTGCGTGCGTACTTGGCCATGTACTGCCGCCGTTTGGCGAGCTTGGACTCCTCGACCGCCTTGGCCATCTCGGCCCGCTGCAGCTCCTGGATCCGCTCGACGGGGGTGCCGACCAGCATGATCCGCGCCCGCTGGAACTCGCCGAATACCTCGCGCACCAGCCGGTCATTGTCCCCAAACGTAACCACCCCGGCCTTGGGCGCAATTAGCTTTTGCATCTCGCACGGTACCGCCGTCTCCGCCTCGACCATCTGGTGCAGCTCCCCCATCACCAGGTCCTCGCTCACCTCAAGCTCCCGCTTGTGGTTCCGGTATGATATCACTAGTCGCATGTGTAAAAGATGGGGTGCCCTTCGCCCTCGCTGGCTTATTTATAATCACCGCCCCTGTCTCCAGACCGCCTTTGGCTTCACTTTGGTGATTACAAATGCCGACATCAGCCGCACGGCTGCCCTCCAGAACCTTCGACCGCCCATACCCCACGGTTCGCCGCACGAGCCGCGGTGATACGGGAGTGGGTTCTGGTGTGTTCGAGGGCCAGCCCTCGAGCTCCCGTAGCGGGGGGCCCTGCCCCCAGACCCCCCCCTCCGGAAGGATACTGTCGATTGTGAATTAACGTCAAGCCAGCGGGCTCTCCGCGCAGCGGAGCCACAGGGTGTCTGGGGGACTGGTCCCCCAGGTCAATTGCTCTGGGGGTGTCTTCGAGGGCCAGCCCTCGAGCTCCCGAAGCTGGGGGTTCCACCCCCAGACCCCCGTTACACAATTGGTTACACCGTTACGGGGTTCTAGGGGCGGAGCCCCTGCTACAGGGGGTCTGGGGGACTGGTCCCCCAGGTCGATTGCTTTGGGGTTGTATTCGAGGGCCAGCCCTCGAGCTCCCGTAGCTGGGGGTTCCACCCCCAGACCCCGTCCAGCCCAATGGTTACGGCACTTGTTACGCTGTACCTACTGTTGGGAGAACCCGTTGCGGCGTAACAACGGTGGGTACAGCCGTGCGGCTGGCGAAGGCGCGCGCGGAGCGAAAATGGACCACGTATCACGAACTTTTGGCGACGACCAACCACCAACGATGTCGGCATTGACGTACAAGAAGAACGACGACATTGAGTCGGGCCGGCTGGACCGCATGACGGTGTACCAGGAGTGCATTTCCGGGTTCAATGCGTCGCCAATTCAGACCAAGAGGTGCCGGCAGCTGCTGGCGAAGCTGGTGCATTTGATGGCCACGGGGGAGACGTTCCCGCCCCAGGAGGCGACGGCGCTCTTCTTCTCGATCACCAAGCTGTTCCAGGAGAAGGACGCGTCGCTGCGCCAGATGGTGTATCTTGCGGTGAAGGAGTTGTCGCGTACTGCCGAGGACGTGATCATGGCGACCTCGTCGATCATGAAGGACGTCCAGGCGTCGAACGAGGTCATTTACAAGCCCAATGCGATCCGCGCGTTGGCGCATATCATTGACGCGTCGACTGTGACGAGTATGGAGCGGCTCATGAAGACTGCGATTGTGGACAAGCACGCGGGCATTTCTTCGGCGGCGCTGGTGGCCTCGTACCATCTTATCCCCATTGCCAAGGATGTGGTGCGGCGGTGGGCCAATGAGACCCAGGAGGCGGTTCTGGCGCAGAAGCGGTTCCCGCAGGGGGCGCTGGAGAGCCAGTATGCGGCGTCTGTGTCGACCATGACGCAGTACCACGCGCTGGGGCTGCTGTACCACCTGCGATCCCATGATAAGATGGCATTGATGAAGATGATCCAGCAGTTTAGCTCGAGTAGTGCCCAGCTGCGGAATTCCAACGCCATTGTCATGTTGATCCGGTACATTGCCAAGATTCTGGAGGAGGATGAGCGGCTCAAGCCGCAGCTGTTCCCGTTCCTCGAGTCGTGGCTGCGGCACAAGTCGGACATTGTCAACCTCGAGGCGGCCAAGACGATTTTGGGCATGCGGGGGGTCTCCGAGTCTGAAGCCACTGCGGCGGTGGCGGTGCTACAGGCCTTTTTGGGCTCGCCCCGTACCGTGGCGCGATTCGCGGCGATTAGAATCCTCAATCGGTTCGCCATGGTGCGCCCCGAGAGCGTTGTGGCGTGTAACATGGAGATTGAGGCGCTTATTAGCGACAATAGCCGCTCAATTGCCACGTATGCCATCACCACGCTGCTCAAGACGGGCAATGAGGCCTCGGTGGACCGCCTCATGGGCCAGATTGCTGGGTTCATGGCGGACATTTCCGACGAGTTTAAGATCATTGTCGTGGACGCCATTCGGGCCCTGGCGCTCAAGTTCCCCAACAAGCAAGAGTCGATGCTCTCCTTCTTGTCTGGAACGTTGCGTAACGAGGGCGGGCTGACCTTCAAGACGGCGGTCGTGGAGGCGCTCTTCGATATGATCCGGTATATTGAAGCGTCGCGAGACGCGGCGTTGGGCCACCTCTGCGAGTTCATTGAGGACTGTGAGTACACGGAGCTCACGGTCCGAATCCTGCACTTGTTGGGTGTCGAGGGCCCCAAGACGGCGCAACCAACCCTCTACATTCGGTACATTTACAACCGGGTTGTCCTTGAGAACGCGGTTATTCGAGCCGCTGCCGTCACCGCGCTTGCCAAGTTCGCTCTGGTCGAGGACAAGGCGGTCCAGCAGTCGATTCGAGTGCTGCTCACCCGATGTCTTGATGATATCACCGACGAGGTGCGAGACCGTGCCGCGTTGGCCCTGCGGCTCATTGGCACCTCCCAGGCCCCCAAGTTCATTGCGCCAAAGGCCAAGTGGTCCCTGGGTGCTTTGGAACACCAGCTCGCTCTGTACGTGTCGGGCTCCCCACAAGACTTGGCGGTGCCGTTTGACATCACCGTAGTGCCGACCGAGGACGAGGCCAAGGAGACGGCCCGAAAGCTCGCCGCCGCTACCAAGGTGGAGCCAGAATCCAAGAAGAGGAGCGCCGAGTCGCGAGAGATGGAGAAGGAGCTCCAGACGGAGCGATACGCCAAGCAACTTGCGGCTATTCCCGAGTTTGCCGCCTATGGCGCCGTGTTCAAGTCTTCTGAGCCAGTCGAGCTCACCGAGTCGGAGACTGAGTACGTGGTTACTGCCATTAAGCATGTATTCAGCGATCACTTGGTCGTCCAGTACGATGTGACCAACACCCTCGAGGATATGGTGCTCGACAATGTTCATGTCGAGATCGCCGCGGACCTGCCACTCGAGTTTATCGTCCCCATTGATTCGCTGGGCGCTAACAGCACGGGCACTATTTATGCTTCGTTTGCCCGTGATGAGGTGGCCGCGACTGCCGTTGGTAGCACGCTCAAGTTTGTCAGCCGTGAGATTGACCCGTCCACGGGCGAGCCGTCTGTGGATGGTTATGACGATGAGTACAGCGTTGAGCCGCTGGATATTGGCGCGGGTGACTACATCATCCCCGCCTATGTGGGCGACTTTGCTGCTACCTTTGAGTCGCTTCCATTCGCGCTCAAGGAGACTTACCAGTTCCAGGGCACTAAGATTGCCGAGGTTGTCAAGGCCATTGTCGCCAACTTGGGCATGACCGCATTGGAGGCCTCGGATGACGTTATTTCCGAGACTTCCCACACGCTCAAGCTTGTCGGACGATCCATTGGCAAGGAGATGGTTGCTGTGGAGGCTAGAATGGTCTACAGCTCCAAGAGCGGTACCACCGTGCAGGTCTCTGTCAAGAGCGAGAGCGAGGCCATGGCTGAGATGGTCGTCGAGTCGGTCGGCGAATTGTAACTTACAAAAAAAAGTGAGAAAATAGTTAATTAACGGTACTAATCCATAAAATACTCTGCCTTTTAATACTCTTCGTTCAATGGTAAATTTCACTGGTGATTGACATAACCGGGGTGAATTAGCGTTTGTCTCAGTGGTCCTCCCTGCAGTTAAAGTATAAAGATTAAACGACTATAGCCGATTAATCGCACCGATAAGATGAGCTCGCCGGAAGAAGAGGAAGTGAAGGAGGTGAAGAAGGACTACTCCAAGCCTCCAAATGCAGAGACCGATCCGCGCATTGCATTCGACCAGGTCTCTGGGAAATGGATCATGGAGGAACAGACCCTCGAGTATCAGTGGGACCAAGAGTTTGGGGTCTGGAGACCTAAATTCGACGATGGAGACGTCACCAAACAACAGGAGGCGTACGGAAGTACAGAGGCGTCATCAGAAAAGAAGAAACGAAAGCCAGGAGGCAAAAAGCGGCGGCGGAACGAGGAAGTAAAGAAGGAACGGGTAAACACGGCCATCTACATCTCCAACCTGCCGGGCGACACCACTGAGAAAGAGCTCGAAGAGACATTCAGCAAGTACGGGGTCATTGGGGAAGATTTGCACACGGATTCGAAGCGGATCAAGCTATATCGCGACGACAATGGCAAGATCAAGGGGGACGCGCTCATCCACTACTTTAGACCAGAGAGCATCGAACTCGCCGTTCAAATGATGGACGGCACAGACCTGCGTCTAGGAATACAAGATCCGAAAGGTCCGATAAAAGTCGAAAAAGCTCAGTTTGAAAGGTCTGGTGAAAGCGAAGGGCGCCCCAAAGAGCCGGTTAAACTAACGGACGAGGAGAAGATCCGCATCAAAAAGAAGATGCGCAAACTGAATAGCAAAATTGCCGACTGGGACGAGGACGACGAGCATTTGGAAGAAGAAGGACTGCGGGAAGTCGTGCTCAAGTATGTGTTTTCCCTAGAGGAATTGGAACAGGATGACACGGCTATACTGGACATTAAAGAGGACATTCGAGACGGGTGCGAAGAGATCGGAACAGTGACCAACGTTACTCTGTATGACCTCGAGCCCAATGGCATTGTCGTGGTAAAGTTTAAGGACGCTAGTGACGCGGAGGCCTGTGTTAAGCGTATGGGTGGGCGATATTTCTCCGGGCGCCAATTGGAAGCCTATCTCTACGACGGGGTAGATAAGTTTAGACGAAGCGGTGGGATAGACGAAGTGGACGAGGACAGTGAGGAGCAGGATAGACTGGAGAAGTTTGGCAAATGGCTAGAAGAGGAAGGAGAGGAAGAATAAACTACTAGCCGTTATCATTAGCCCTACTTCTGAGAGACAACTAATTGGGATTTTGTACGGTTTCGCCAGTGAACACAGTCGACAACGGCGTTTCGGAAAAAATAAATAATACCGAAACCTCCCCACGGTACATCCCATCACGGGTATATTACGTCATTGAATTTTCAACATTGAAAAATTTCATATAAAGGCCGTACAAACGTCACTCACTCCAGTCAATACAAACGAAGCAATTATAAAGAATGCCTCCAAAGAAGGTCCAGGAAGAGAAGAAGGTTCTGCTTGGTCGACCAGGCAACAACTTGAAGGCCGGTATTGTCGGTCTTGCCAATGTCGGTAAGTCGACCTTCTTCCAGGCCATTACCCGATGCCCACTCGGTAACCCAGCCAACTACCCATTCGCTACCATTGATCCAGAGGAGGCCCGTGTCATTGTTCCATCGCCACGATTCGACAAGCTCTGTGAGATGTACAAGCCAGCCTCCAAGGTCCCAGCCTACCAGACCGTGTACGATATTGCTGGTTTGACCAAGGGTGCCTCCCAGGGTGAGGGTCTTGGTAACGCATTCTTGTCCCACATTCGAGCCGTCGATGCCATCTACCAGGTCGTCCGATGCTTCGACGACGCTGAGATTACCCACGTTGAGGGTGATGTTGACCCAGTGCGAGACTTGCAGATTATCGTTGACGAGCTGCGAATCAAGGATATCGAGTTCGCCAAGAAGCATCTCGAGGCTGTCGAGAAGGTCACCAAGCGAGGCGGCCAGTCTCTCGAGGTCAAGACCAAGAAGGAGGAGTATGCTTTCGTTGAGCGACTTATCCAGTACCTTGAGGACGGTAAGCGAATTGCCAACGGCACCTGGACTCCAAAGGAGGTTGAGATTATCAACTCCATGTACCTCCTGACCGCCAAGCCAGCTATCTACCTCATTAACCTCAGTGAGCGAGACTACATTCGAAAGAAGAACAAGAACCTCCCAGCCATCAAGGCCTGGATCGATGCCAACTCTCCAGGTGACTTGCTCATTCCATTCTCCGTCTCTCTTGAGGAGCGACTCGCCAACATGGAGACCGACGAGGAGCGTGAGGCCGAGCTCAAGAGCATTGGTGCTCAGTCTGCTCTTCCAAAGATCGTCACCACTATGCGAACTACCCTTAACCTTATCTCCTTCTTCACCTCTGGTGCCGACGAGGTCCGAGAGTGGACCATCCGAAAGGGCACCAAGGCTCCACAGGCCGCTGGTGTCATCCACAACGATCTGATGAAGACGTTCATTCTTGCCCAGGTCACCAAGTACGACGACCTTATCGAGCTCGGCGATGAGGCCGCTGTCAAGGCCAACGGTAAGCTCATGCAGAAGGGTAAGGAGTACGTTGTTGAGGACGGTGATATTATTTACTTCCGAGCTGGCGCTGGTAAGAATTAAGTAGACAATAAAAGCCCTCTCTTTATATATTTATTTTTATACAAGTCTAATCTTCAATATTGTAGATATGTTCGACTACTTGGTATATCTCTATTATCTAACCAGTGATCAAGAACCGGCATTCATCATTAACTACTCCAGTCGGTTCCAATAGAACGGCTACCGTTTACTCTAACTTGCTTTGACAGCTGTCAAATCAAGGGTTTGCATACCAACTTGATAAAATGTAATGGCTGGTATGCATACGTAATGAATGATGTACCACTACCTTGGAACTCCTCTATAGCATCAATGCCGCTCAACTGGTGCTCGGAAGTAACCTAAAATGCATGTACTGGGATACTGTTGTAAATACAATATAGGCAAATGGAGGACGCGTATTACAGGTCTATCCATCTGGATAGAATGTACAAGGCATCTCTCCCGTGTACCCAAGATACGTGTGTGTATTGGAAAGATCAACCAGGGGTCCGTATCTGGGGCGCCCCGGAATTTACCAATGGTACATCACTCGATCTCAACTCGTCAACAAAAATCATTTAAACAAAAAGCCACTTCGAACCTTTAAATCATAAGTCTAAATTTATTTTCAATATATATAAACTATGCTGTAAGAATGAAAAATAAGCGTTATTCAAATATAGGTGGTTAGTGCATATCATCGTTAAACAATAAGACCCAGATTGTTGGACAAATTCAGATCGTTTACGTCCGGCCTCCTGGAGCCACCATGCTGGAATACTGCGGCCAGTTCTCCGCTTTTTGACATTGGTACAAATACAATGAAGGAATTTTTCATATATATAGAATGCTTTGTCATGTCAACAGGTGAAGCTCAGTCACAGATAATATGAATCGAATACTCGCCTGTGTGGTCTTTTTGATAGTATCCGTATTGACTCAAGGGGCTTCAATCAATGAGAAGCGATCTGAGCCAATGCTTCCCTCGGAAGACCCTTTCTACAAACCACCTGATGGATATGAAGGCAAGCCTCTTGGTACCATATTGCGACACCGACAGATGCCTTTTCCGCCAGGAATCTTGGATAGGAAGGTCAGCGTCGAAGGGGCGTATCAGATTCTGTACCGAACCAGTGATACTTTTGGAAATCCAGAGGCAACAGTTACTACTGTACTAGTGCCCAAAAACGCTGACTTTTCAAAACTTATGTCATTCCAGATTGCTGTTGACGCCGCATATGTGAACTGTGCTGCTTCTTATGCGTTGCAGATGAACTCCAATATCAACGCCTTTACGAGCCAGGCAGAGCTCGCGCTGATGGAATTCTGCCTTGACTTGGGATGGGTCGTCAGCACTCCTGACTTTGATGGACCAAAGGCTGCCCTGACTGCTGCTACCCAATCGGGTCAGGCTACACTTGATTCAATTCGCGCAGTACTGACTTCTGAAGATATCACCGGTGTCAAGGATGATGCTAAAGTAGCTCTATGGGGGTATAGTGATGGTGCTCTGGCAACTGGATGGGCTACACAGCTTGCTCCATCGTATTATCCAGAATTGGAAATCATTGGTACTGCACTCGGAGGAACGGTAGCTAACCTAACTCAGACTGCCTTTGCACTCAATGAGGGTCCTTACAGTGGAATGGTGTTCTCGGGGATTGCAGGCATTAGCCAGGAATATCCGGAGTACCAAGACATGATCAACCAATACGGCATTCCTGATATGATGCCCAAGTTCAACACCGTGAGGGAAATGTGTCAAATGCAGGCATTGGATAGTTTCCAGTACAACAACCTGTTTGATTACGTTACTATTGGTAGAAAGATTCTGCTTGACCAGAACATGACCAAAATTCTTTCGCAACAGAATTTGGGGAAACACATACCAAAGGCGCCGCTATTCATGTATCACGGCATGAAAGATGAAATGGCGCCAATTGGTGCTGCTGAAGCGCTCTACGATAAATGGTGTGCTGAGGGTGTCGATATTGAATTCCAAAAGTCGGAGACGACGGAGCACATTGGCGAATGCGTTCTTGGAGCTGCAAAGGCAGTCATGTGGCTAAAGGATCGAATGGACGGAAAGCCTGTGGCCAAGGGATGCAAGTCGCAGGTTAACTTTTCAAATGTCCTTGGCTACGGTGCCTTGCAAACTTTTGGAAGCCGTATTTCAAACAGTCTCAACTCGTTCCTGCGAAATGGAGGAAACAGATAACCTGATAGGATATTTACTAACTGAAAAAGATTTCCCAAGTTTAATATGGGATAAATACTAATTCGTTCAATTACCGGTATTAATTTGAATAAATAGCTATAATGATAATTCTAGTTTCGCTGAGTACAGAAATTAGTAGGATCGCCGAAGAGAGAATGCGTAAAAACGCGCTTCCAAGTGATTTCGACACAATCAGCATCATTATCTGATATAGACTTGGCACTTCGCTTTTTGAGAGAAGATGACTTGAGAGAATCGTCATCCACTGCTTCCATGGGTATGTTAAGTGCTTCTTCCGTATCCGTTAGAGTGCTATCCCTATCAGATTCTGGATCGCGGTTATCAAAATCTGCATCTTCATTTTCTTGAACGGTATCCCTTTCGTTTACAATTAGAATATCCGCTTCCTGGTTACCTTCGTTAATCGGCTCCGTTGGGATGCTAGTAGGAACATGGCTGTTCGTCAAGTTTTGTTGAGCTGGTTCAACAGCGGGCGTTTTGTGCAGCAGGAAGCGGTCGTGAATTTTGTGACCCATGTTGCTCACTCGAAGTCTAGATCGCAAAATCTGAGGCGAGATAGTGGCTCTTTTAATAACTGGAGTGAACTGCTTGGATCGTGCAGTTGAGGGCTGTCTAGGCTTTTTAGACGGATTGGCGAGCTTCAAAGCTTGCAAGGGTACTTCATCCTGAAGATGAACCCGTACTATCACGGTTAGTTCCTGGTTTCAACTTTTGCAAAAAAAAAACTTACATGATTGAAATATGCCCATACAATCGTCATCGTCGTCGTCTTCATCAAATTCGTCTGGTAGGAAGTGTTCGATAAGACCGATCATTTTATTCAGTTGACGTGCCGCTGTCATTCTAGTCTCATATTTCCAGTCGTAGACATTGAGCCAGTCAAACCCATCTGGGTCGCAATCATCGTCATCGTCGTCATAATCATCATCATCGTCATCATCGCAGTCATCGTCCTCAAAATGCAAGAAATCCAAAGCACGTTTATTTAGAATGGACTTTTTGTCACTTTTTGGTTCAGGACGTCTTCCTATCAAAGACACATCAGCGCCGTTCTCATTGATTCTCAAGCAGTAACTTAATTCATGAACCTTGGAATTGACCTGGCAGAAGAGTGAGCTGAAAAGAGCATCTGACCCAAGCGTCGACACCCACAGCCGGGCAAAGTTATCAAAAAAGTTGTCACTGCTTGCAATTACTGCCTTGGCAACCTCAGAGGAGGACGCCAACAGAGCGTCAGACACTTGCCCCTTGGCGATGTAATAACTTTCATGCCTTGTTGAATCATCAGCGTCAGCGGCTGCAATCTTAAAGTCTTCAAGTTTTTGGGCTGACTGGAAGATGAATGCCACGATTGGATGGCCATCATCGAGCATATCGGCGGAAAGAGGGATTTGCGGGATCTCAAACCCGAGCCTTGAGAGCCATTCATCGCCGGTGCTGAGTACATTGGCAGTGTTATTGAGCTGGGTTCGAGGGGCCATGAGGAAAAGGTCCACCATGTAATGATACTGCGGGAGCCCGAACGGCAGCGAGGTTTGGATAAATTGCTCCGAAGTCAGGCTGTTTGCGGTGATTTTGGGGGACTGGCCATTGACAGAAGTATTGTTGAACAGGAAGAGCAGCGAGCTGTCGGTCGGAATAAAGATGGGCCCGCCGTCTTTGATGACAAAGGTCTTGCTAAGGGCATTGGTGTCCAGGACCTTGCCGTCGTTGGCGTATTTAGCGAGCCCCAAAGCGCTCAGGTCTTCTGTGTTCAACAAGACGCTTGGGATGACAAAGTAATTGGCCCAAACATCGGACATGTGCTCGTAAGTGAAGGACTTGGCCGCTGCAGCTACTGTTGCCAGCAGCGACAGGGCTGCGAACCGAATCAGTCGCGACAACATGGTACTTTACTGTTTGTGTATTGAAAGGAAACAGTGACTGACAGGAGAAAACGGAGAAAAAGGTTATTATATCAACTATTTACAAGATTAGCTATAGAGTTTACTGACAAATTACAAGGTTGGATCGGGCTTCCACTCCTTGATATGCTGCTTGATCTTTTCACTGGCCTCCTTTGGCGTGTTGTTTCGGCCCAAAGCATCTACAAACTTGCCCTGGGGGTCCATGAGGTAGAAGAAGATGGAGTGGTCAACCAGGTAGTCCTGGCCCGGCTTCAAGTCTGGAGGAGTAGAGAAGTAGACTCGGTAGTACTTGCAAGTCTGCTTAATGTCGTCGTAGGTACCAGTGAGACCCAGAATCGACGGATGGAACTCGGCCAGGTAGTCCTTGAGCACCTCTGGGGAGTCTCGGTGAGGGTCGCAAGTAATGAAGATTGGTTTGAACACCTCCTCGTCCTTGTTGATGTCCTCGATCATCTCCACCATGTTGTCCAGCTCCTCAGGACAGATATCAGGGCAGTGGGAGAAGCCAAAGTACACAAGCGCGAACTTGCCGAGCATGTCCTTGTCAGTGAACTTGTTGCCGTTGTGGTCAACCAGGTTGAATGGACCACCAACCTTGGGCTTGCCGATACCCTTGTTCAGGGCGGCCTCTCGCTCCTGGTCGACTCGGGCCTTCTCCTTAACAAAGTACCAGGTCAGCCCGGCGCCGGTGAGAATAAATAGAACGGCCGCCTTCCAATTAAGCATGCCCACGAGCTTCTGTCGCTCGGCCCGCTCCGGGTCGTACTTCTTCTGGTTGCCAATGGCAATCCGGCTCAGCGGTTTTCGTGGCTTGAGCGGATCGTACCCGTGAACGGCAGTGCCGGGGTCCTTGACACCCCGCGTGGAAAGGTCCTCCTGGGGGTCCTTTTTGGGCTCGTTGAAGAGGGCCCTGGCGGATCCAAACAGTCGTCGGCTCACCAGGCCAGTTCTCAATGGTCCCACAGTAGAGCAGAGCTTGGTGGTTCTATTCAACATTGGTCGAGTCTGTCGTATGATGAATCTGCTGATTAAACCGCGATTGACATTTTTCATTTTCGATTACGTAAGCATGTACATTTTGAGCCGCAAGAGATGCGGCTTGTTATCCAACAAACGGGAGATATTGCCATTGATAATGTATTTGTCGTGTATTGCCAATGTATATAACCGAGTTAATGTATATTGACGAGTTATGAGATTTGTTATTATATTGTCATTGAATTGACTAGTTTATTATTGAGTAGACTAATATTTCTTAATACTGGTATTCGCCATTAGTCGTTACGGAATATGATATACGGCATAGGTCATGAAGAATACTGGTGGATTGACGAGGACATGATATGGTATGATTACCGCCGGCATGCAAACGCTGTATCGTTCTACTCGGTACAGTAATTGTATGCCGTGGAAGCAGCAGTGGCTTATCAAGGTATTAATTGGCCTGATGAGCCTACAACTTGTCGTATTGTGACATACGTAAGGACCTGTTGCAAGGTTCAAAGCGCCGCACCCGCCACTCTATTAAATATCTGCACTACGCCATCAAGGGTTACGGAGAGTACGGAGACAGTCAATGCCACCCCACACCAACCCGCCACCCGAAATACCATCCAAATGAATATATCCATTGGACCTAAATTCTTGACCGTTCAAAACGCTTTAAAATTAACGTATTAATGAATAATTCTAATAATATCGCCGCCAATATCAATATACTGCGCAGCTCCATGCACCAGCCACGCTAATTTAAGTGGCCACACGTGAGGCAAGGCGCGTTTCACACGCGTATATCGGCAGTCGCATTACATCTTGCGTCCACCACATGTAGACCTACAGTAGAGTTGACCACTTCCAAGGACTCATTCGACGCTATAGAATACGGTAGAAACACCAAAACCACTGAATGGTATGTCGTATTAGAACAGCCCTTGGAATTTAGAGCCCCAGCGCCCGCCATTGTGGTAACACCAGAGAGCCTCGGTAATTGGAGCTGCTTTGGCGTCTAATTACATGTGCAGCATGCTGCATTCTTCCCAACTCATGTCAGCGCAGCAGTGTTGGTAGAGTACTCTGCTGGACTTTGACAATGCGGGAGATCGAGCTACAGTATTCTTATGATATGCTAAGGCCAGTGACCCTTTGTTCAATTCCACCAGACATATTAACTGGTTCTTACTGCACCTCCAACGCTCATCGTACCAGCTGTGGAGGCGGAAAGGAGCAGATAACCCTGGCATATGCGCAATGAAAGTGAAAGATCAGCGCTGCCGCCCCACCAGCTCACATTTGCACGCTGACCACCCCGACTATACCCCCAGTCCCTCTGGATCAAACCTGGACAAATATACCAAAAAATCACCGGCTACGGCCACTGGAAACTCCATGACGAGTCGAATCAGGGGTACGTGGGGCGTTCCAAGGCAAGACAAAACAATCTGATCTCACTACCAACTGCATGGTAAGCGGCCCTGTTTGGGAAGGAGGTAAACAACCGGCAGAACACCGCATTGATTATTTTTGTTTTTGGGGCTTCACCTGGCATGGAAGGGTGCTTTCGTGCAGTTGGAGATTTTGCCATTTTTTTCCTGCGTTTCTGTTTTGTCCTTTTATCACTACATCCACGGTGGGTTTGATTGCCAGTTTTTATTCGACCTGAATCCGCAATGAATCCACACGACGGGCGATCGAGCAGCCCGCAAAGGCCCCGTAACCTTCCAGGCATGCCGTCGCCAACCCATTCACCAACCCGTCCGGTTCAATTCCACATGGGTAAGTCTTGATATTCCAGGGGGGACGCGTACTAACTGAAATTTCGGGTAGAAGAGCTAGATTACAACCCTCCCGCGAGTCCAGAGCGGAGCGCGTCTCCTACGCGGGTCCATGGGTCCTCTCCTACGCGATACTCGCCGATGCGGTACGCCAATACCATGACTCCGCGGGCCGAGTGGACCCGGCTCGAGTCCCCAGTGCGGGACCATACGCCAATTGAGATGGACGAGAACATTCCAAACATCCCGCTGCCGACCCAGGCCGCGAGCTACGCGTCCCCACAGACGGCGTACCAGCCGCCCCACCAGACGAGCTACCGAAACTCGGGCTACGGGGGGCTCCCGTCGCGGTACGCGCCTTCCGAAACGGTCACGACCACCGAGACGGTGACCGCCTCGGACTCGAATAGCTACATTTCTTACGAAGAGGACGAGGACGGCCACCTGCTTGAAGGGTCGACCGTCGATTACGAATATGATGACGACCGGTCCTACGATGACAATGATGACGAATACTTGGTGCACGACGAGGACGGCATGGAGTCCGAGGGCTCTGAGGCGACCCTCAGCACTGAAATGTACGAGGCTCCGCTCAAGGCCCAGCCGCGACGACACAAGTCAATGACCCGAAAGGAAGTCCAGCTGGTGCGGGGCAATCTTATCCTCGACTGTCCCGTGCCGACCAAGCTGTACAGCTTCTTGCCGCGTCGTGATAACGACGAATTCGTGTACATGCGGTACACCGCCTGCACGGCGGACCCAGACGAGTTCTCAAATAGCGGGTTCACGCTGCGGCAGGCTATTTATGAGCGGGAGATCCAGCTCTGCGTCTGCATCACCATGTACAATGAGGACGAGGTTGGGTTCACGCGGACCCTGCACGCCGTCATGAAGAACATTGCCCATCTGTGCTCGCGAAACAAGAGTCGAGTATGGGGCAAAGACGGATGGAAGAAGGTCGTGGTGTGTGTCGTCTCCGACGGTCGATCCAAGATCCATCCCCGAGTGCTTGATGTCATGTCTGCCATGGGTGTCTTCCAGGAAGGCATTGCCAAGAACTACGTCAACGGCGAAGAGGTCCAGGCCCACATCTTTGAGTACACGACCCAGGTGTCTCTGGACTCGGAGCTCAAGTTCCAGGGCGCTGAGAAGGGCATTGTGCCAGTGCAGATGGTGTTCTGTCTCAAGGAGAAGAACGCCAAGAAGATCAACTCGCACCGATGGCTCTTCAACGCGTTCTGCCCCGTGCTGGACCCCAACGTGTGTGTCTTGCTCGATGTCGGTACCAAGCCCAGCTCCACTTCGCTCTACCACCTGTGGAAGGCGTTCGATTCGGACTCCAACGTGGCGGGTGCATGCGGTGAGATCAAGGTTATGAAGGGCAAGCACATGGAGAAGCTGCTCAATCCGCTCGTGGCGGCCCAGAACTTTGAGTACAAGATGTCCAACATTCTCGACAAGCCATTGGAAAGTGCGTTTGGCTACATATCAGTTTTGCCCGGCGCTCTTTCTGCCTATCGGTATCGGGCGCTCAAGAACCACCCTGACGGCACGGGTCCACTCGAAAAGTACTTCAAGGGTGAGAAACTGCATACACAAGGCAGCGACGTGTTCACCTCTAACATGTATCTTGCCGAGGACCGAATCCTCTGTTGGGAGCTGGTGGCCAAGAAGGGCGAGAAGTGGGTGCTCAAGTACGTCAGCCAGGCGACTGGTGAGACCGATGTGCCCGAGTCGGTGCCCGAGTTCATTTCTCAGCGACGACGATGGCTCAACGGTTCCCTCTTTGCGGCCATTTATGCCCAGGCCCACTTCCGACAGATTTGGGCCACCGATCACTCCTTCTTGCGAAAGCTTTTCTTCCATATTGAGTTTGCATACCAGTTCATCCAGCTCATCTTCACCTTCTTCTCCCTCGCCAACTTTTACCTTGCATTCTACTTTGTCGCCGGCTCTCTAGCTGGCGAAAACTCGGTCACGATCCCCAACCATGGTGGCCTCTACCTGTTTTTGGTGTTCAAGTACATTCTCATTTGCGTTATTGGCGCCCAGTTCATTCTCTCCCTGGGTAACCGTCCACAAGGTGCACACGGCATGTTCATGACTTGTATGATTCTGCTGGCCATAGCGGCCGCCTATGCCACCGGGTGCGGTCTCTACTTTGTCGTTGCGTCGCTCATGTCATCGGATGACTCTGTAATGGGCAACAGCGTGTTTACAACCATCTTCGTCTCCCTTGCATCGACCTATGGCCTATATGTTATCATGTCCGTGCTATATCTCGACCCCTGGCACCTGGTCACCTCGAGTATCCAGTACTTCTTCATGCTCCCTGCCTTCACCGTCACTCTCCAGATCTACGCGTTCTGCAATACCCATGACGTGACCTGGGGTACCAAGGGAGACAATGAGCTTGTAATGGATCTTGGTTCCGCCGTGGTCAAGGCCGAAGCCGGCAAGGATGTGGTTGAGCTCGAGATCCCCAGCGAACAACTCGACATTGATTCTGGTTACGAGGACGCGCTGTGCAACCTCCGAGAGCACAAGAAGATCCCCGAATCTCCGCCCAGCGAGAAGACCGTCACCGAGGACTACTACCGGGAGATCCGAACCCGGGTTGTGCTGGTATGGATGGTTGCCAATGCGCTGCTCGCCATGATCATCACCGAGGTGTTTGGCACGGGCAAGACGGGCGACAATGTCTACCTCAAGGTCATTCTGTGGAGTGTCGCTGCCTTTGCCGCGTTCCGTGCCATTGGCTCTCTTTCCTACCTTATCCAGTCCTGCGCCCGATACCTCTCGGAATCTCGACACCGAGTTTACAACCGTCGACGAAATAACGCTTCTTTTACCGGCCAATCTTAATTCTAACGTTATCATGATAGAAATGTATAAACTAATTTATAACCACTCACTGATGGATAAATGGTGCTGCTCTAAACGGAGTGGCATTGTATTCGAGGGCCAGCCCCGGTGTCCGGGGAATAGTATACAGAATAATGTACAAATCACGAGTCGATATATCCAAGGTATTCCTGGTCAAGCCCGTAGCTGTAGTCCATAACGACGGGGCGCACCCCCATGGAGGTGGTAACGATGCGTTTGATATCGGCGCGGGTACTAAACACCCAGCTTCCATGCAGGCCGACAATGTCCTTGAGTAGCTCCCCCGTGGTCAGGTTCCAAATCTTGATCGTTTGGTCGTATGAGCCAGACACAATGGTGTCGTTGAAGATGAAAATGGACCGCACCAGCTGGACGTGCCCATGCAACACGTGGATACAAGCGCCCGTTTCCAGGTCCCACACGCGAATAGTATTGTCATTGCTGCCGCTGGCAATGTAGCGTCCATCTGCGGATATATGAACGCACGCGAGTCCTCGGGTGTGGCCCTGGAGCACTCGAACGCATCGCTGTTGCGCCACGCTCCACACTCGCACGGTACTATCTCCGCCTGCAGAGACAATGGTATCGCCGCAAATGTCCACAGCGTTTACTGGGCCCTGGTGACCCGTGAGATAGACCACCGTGGCGTACTTTGGACTATTCCTGTCCCATACGCATATCCGGCTGTCTTTGGAGCACGACACAATGTAGCGGTCGTTAAGCGCCACGTCCAAAACGCCGCCATTGTGGCGGAAGAACTGGCCAATGGGCTTATACGTCTTCACGTCCCACAGAATACAAGTACAGTCGCTCGACCCAGTGACCATGACCGAGTCGTCGTACTTGAGGCACAGAATGGACCGGGTGTGGCCAATTGTGTTGCCGCTACGGCTTATTGTCTTGAGCGCCTTGCCCGTCTTGGTACACCACACGCGTATAGTCTGGTCGCGGGACCCGGTAATGATCTTATCGTCGTCAAACTGGACACAGTAAATGCTGTCCTTGTGCCCCTGGAAAGAGAGCGCCTTGTAAGACCCATTCCGCCACCGTCTATCGAGCTCGGCGCGAATTCTATACAGTTTCTTCCAATTGATGTCGTCGGGGGTCCCCGGCGTGGTCACCCACTGGTGGTTACGGCGAAACCGCGACCGCCACACCGAGTTGGCGTTGGCAATGTCGTACCAGGTCGAATTAAGCCGCTCGCAGTTGGTCAGCGTCTTGTCGTCCATGTGGGAAAATACCTCGAGCATGAGCTCGTACGGCAGAATAGTCGGTCTACCGCAGTCAGCGCCGGACCCGTCCTCTTCGTCGTCAAACTCGTTAAACGCAACCCCAGACTCCGTCTCGCCCAGCACACGATCGCGGGCGTACCCCAGGGTGGACTTGATGCCGTCGTACACCGAGAGCGACGAATGGGACGTGAACTTGGACAGGGTCAGGACCCCGAGCGAGGCGCTCGAGGCGTTGCTCACGGCGCGACTGCGCTTCTTGGGCTCAGAGGGCGGCGCCGGTCCAAAATAGGCGCTCACCAGGGGAGCCTTGCTTAAAAACTTTGTAAATTGGGCCTTGGTAGGCACCTTGAGCCGCAGCTTTGGTAGCAGCAGGGAGTGGTCCTCCTTCTTTGGGCGTAGCACTGGCTCGCTGGCGCTCGTGCTGAGGTCCTGCCTCCGGTCGTGGGAGAACAGCTCTCGCGAGACCCTCATGACCCTCTGTGCTACGGTTGGGGGAGTGTAAAAGACGTCCTCTGGCGATATAGGTGGGTATGCAGTTTACAATCTCGCCTGTGATGGAATGCAAAATGCAGTCCCGGATCCGTAGCGCGCACCAGCAATGCACTGTAAATCACTCGGCACAACGCACAACACAGGGGAACCGTCTATTCTACGGGTAAATTTCTACGCCGACTCTACGGCAGTTTGTACATGCATCTACGAGGTTGACAATGCCTACCGAAAAGTAGTGGTCAGGTTGCAAAGTTGGCTGGAAAGCGCAATGTTGGCGTTTAAAGTGGTCTCGGCTGCCCGCGACCTACATGAAATCACCTGGCCTTGTCTTAGCCGTGCCCGCCGCGCAGCGGGCCTCGTCTAAAAATAGAGGCCAGCATTGAGAGACCCCAAAGGCAAAAGATGAGGATATATGTCAATTGAGGAGCTGGTGCTGGGATTTGGCGCTGGCGGAGCGGTCTGTAGTAGGCTGGGGGGATACCGGCTTGGAAGGATTAATGGTAGATAAGACCATTGACGCAGGGGCAGGTCTAGTGCTCTACAACGGGGCCGGTGGATTCTTGGCGCGAAGCATATAGCACCTATAGATCACAGTCGACGACAGTGTGGCCTTGTTGTACTGGAAATGAGAATTGGAATGCCGTTTTGCTGTTGAATGGCGGTTGATCGTGGTTTGGTGCGGCTCAAACCCCCGCCGCTAATCGGTTGGTGCGGCTCACGTGCGGCTCAAAAAATTCCCGCGGCGCTAATAGTCAATGGGGTTTGTAGTCGCGGGCTGGGACGCATCAGGCTCCTCCACTGGAATGCCAAACTCCTTGATCTCGAATTGCTTGCGCCCGGCTCGGAACGCATGCTCTGAGAGTCGCTTCACCATGACTCCGCGCTCCGAGGAGACCGGCAGCTTGTAGATATGCAGTAGCCCCTGGTTCATCTTCTCCGAAGAGGAGTCCTTGTCAGGAATCAGACTATCCGGGAACGCCTCGAGGTGGATAATCCCGTCAACAATGAGCTCCATCCACCGCGTAAGTGGCGTAGTCCGCGGGAATAGCTCCAGCGACATGGACACCATCATGGCAACGTTGGACGCATATCGCCGACACAAAGTTTTGAGCCCGTGCAAAAACGAAATCACCGCTTGTGGTGTAGTGCTCAGTGGGTACAGCGCCGGGTGGAGCAGCGACGGAACCAGGAGCCGAACCACAATGTTGGACTGCTGTGCCTTACGCAGCGTAATCTCAACCCGGTCCAACATTCCTGTAAACACATTAGGCGCATACGTTGGGTTGATAAACTCAATCTCCCCATTTGCAGGGGTGGGTGCCGGGATGAGCCTCGAAGTGAAATCGAACTTGGTATTGTACTCCGGCTTGGAATTGTCCACCGTAGTCCGCGACGCGGCGGCGACGCTGGTCCCCGACTGACGCGCGTATCGCCATGCAATCTTCATGTTCGTCGCGGCGGCATTAGGAGTTGATGTGTGGGCCAGGTTGCCTACAGACACCTTGGACTCTTCCTTTTCAATCTTCTCCCGCTTGAGCTCCTTCTTGTCCTTATACACCCCAGGAAGCTCTCTCCCCCACATCTCATCAGCGCCAATGACCACCAGCTGTGTTTTCCCCGAACCCTCCAGCCGGTTGTGAATTACGCCCTGTGCCGCAAAAGACCGCATCAGAATGCTATTGAACTCGGTCGTCCCGCTCTCTTCCACCAACAAAATATTGCCCAGCGGGAGCCCCCAATGCCCCAGTAAACTGTCCAAATCATTGCTCCCGGTTGAAATCGTTGGATGCGACGTTTGAACTGACGGCTTGACCCCGGCATGGTTGAGAATCTCGTTCCTCATCCCAGAGCTACCTCCGCCAATCCGGCCGCGGGCGGCTGGGGAAGGGACCGTTGGTACTCTGCCTGGAACCGCGGGTGCTCTTGGCCCCGAAAGGACCACTGTCTTCTTCTTAAACGACATTATTTCTCTCCCCGGTTGTTAAACGTGCGCCCACGGGGATCGAAACGAGGACATGGAATATTTTTTTCCGTCAGCCGCACCACGAAAAAAATCATCAGCCTTGGATTGATTCGATCTTCATTCAGGGGTAGTTGGATCGCGAATGAGAAAGATGACAAACGCGCTGGCTTCCTACAACGGCAAGGCTCTCAAGTTTGAGCTGCTCGCCAAGTGCTCCAAGTCCAAGGCCCGGGCGGCCACCATGACGCTGCCCCACGGCACGGTTGAGACCCCCATGTTCATGCCCGTGGGCACCCAAGCGTCGCTCAAGGGCCTGACGTACGACCAACTCGAGGACCTCGGGTGCAAGATCTGTCTCAATAATACATACCATCTCGGGCTACGGCCCGGTCAGGAGACACTCGACACTGTCGGCGGCGCCCACAAGCTCCAAGGGTGGAACCGTAACATTCTCACCGATAGTGGTGGATTTCAGATGGTCTCTTTGCTCAAGCTAGCCACGATTACCGAGGAAGGGGTGCGGTTTCTGAGCCCCCACGACGGATCGCCCATGCTGTTGACTCCGGAGCACTCGATCCACCTTCAGAATTCGATTGGTAGCGATATTATGATGCAATTGGACGATGTGGTGGCGACTCTGACGACGGGTCCGCGGGTCGAAGAAGCAATGCGACGAAGTATTCGGTGGCTCGACCGATGCATTGCGGCCAACCAGAATCCCGAGTCACAGAACATGTTCGCCATCATTCAGGGTGGTCTCGACCCAGAGTTGCGTAAGGAATGCTGTCACGAGATGATGAAGCGTGACACCCCCGGCATCGCCATTGGCGGTCTTTCCGGTGGTGAGGATAAAGAGTCATACTGCAGAACCGTCAACGTGTGCACAGACATTCTCCCCGCTAACAAACCGCGATACTGCATGGGTGTGGGCTATGCCGAGGACCTGGTCGTATCGGTGGCGCTAGGGGCGGACCTGTTCGACTGCGTCTACCCGACGCGGACGGCGCGGTTCGGCAACGCCATCACCAAACACGGGGTGCTCAACCTCAAGAATCGTCAGTTCGCGAACGACTTTGGGCCAATTGAGCAAGGGTGCAAGTGTCCCGTATGCCGGCCCAAGGACGACAATGCAGGCATGGGCATGACGCGGGCTATGATCTTCCATCTTGCGGGTAAGGAGACCGCAGGAGCCCACCTGCTGACTCTGCACAACGTGTACTACCAGCTGGAGCTCATGCGGTCTGCTCGGAGAGCCATCATGGCAGACGAGTACCCCGACTTTGTCCGCACTTTCTTCTACAACTGGTACAACGGTGACGCATCAAAGTACCCGCAGTGGGCCATTGACGCACTCAAAACTGTCAATATTGATCTATAGACTAACTAACCTATTATTCCTCTTAAAGCTTGGGGTCTGGGGGCTTTGCCCCCGCTACAGGGGGTCTGGGGGACTGGACCTCCAGTGCATGCGGCGAGCGGCTGAAGGCGAAGCGTGACAGATGACGGGGACATAAGCCGCTTAATAGACGAAGTGTACGCTGTCGATCCGGGCTGTACGGGGACTCGTAGCGGCTTCCATGCAGGTTCGACCCACCGGCGTAACGGTTACCCTTGCCACTGAGAAAAGTCCCTGAGCCTCGCAAGGCTTAGCAAGGGCTTAGCGAGGACCCTGCCAACTTCTTGTAGTGTCGCAGCCGGTGTCGCATGGTGGGCCGATCCCACTGCTGGCTAAGTCGCAATGTCGCCCAACCCCTCTTCCTCCACGCAAAACGACTTCGGCGCTCGATATGGCCGGTGCTAGCCGTGCATATGCAGTTTATTACTTTGCATACACAATAGTCCGGTGATCAAGATAACGACAGAGCTATGCTTTGAAGTGGAGGTGTAAACCTGTGTATAATATATATATATATCTGTAGCTTCATCTGTGGGTCGAGCAGGACACCATGTCGCGGCTACACAACTGGCTAGTGGTCGACGCTGACACTGACGCCGCGGCGGCTCTGGACAATAGAGACCTGCGGCCCCTGCCCGACCGCCAGCGGACCTGGGGGTTCTGGACCTACACGTACTTTTGGTTCTCAGCAGCGGCGACCATCGCCAACTGGTACAGTCCGGCTGCGTTCATCTCGGCGGGGCTTACCACCTGGGAGGCCATCGCCTGCCACACGGCGGGCCAGTTCATTGCCGGAGTGAACATGGTCTTCTCAGGGCGCGGCGGCGCCGTATACCATATAGGCTTCCCCGTGCTGGTGCGAGCCAGCTTTGGTGTCTATGGCGCCTACTGGCCTGTCGTCAATAGGGCGGCCATGTCCATCATTTGGAACGGCATCAACCTTGTACAGGCGGGCCAATGCATCTACGTTATGCTCAGGGCTATCGCTCCGGGTATCGAGCATCTGCCCAACGTAATGTCCCCCGAGGACGCTATTAATTCGGGTGGGCTCATTGGGCTCATGATCGCGTGGCTGATTGTTATGGGGATTTGCTTCATTTCGATCCCGCGACTCAAGCTGCTGCTTCACATCAAGCTCGCCGTGTTCATCATTTCGAGCGCGGCAATGCTTGGGTGGACCGTTTCGACCTCGGGGTTGCACGAGATTAGCCATCGCCAGATGGAGATGCAGCGAGGGCCTCCTGACATGAAGGCGTGGAACATTCTCCACTATACACTCCTCAGCTGGGCCAACTGTTCAACATTTATCGTCAATGCCTCGGACTTTCAGCGCTATGCCAAAGCCCCCCGGAACGTAATCCTCGGGCAAGTAATTGGGTTCCCAGTGGGGAACTTCCTCATTGGCATGGTCGGGGCGTTTGTGGCCCAGACCAGTGTGGCGCGGTTTGGACTCGTTGAATGGAACCCGGTCGTCTATCTCGATCGCATTATTCACGACGACCCGACTCCCGCCAATCGCGCCGGGTGCTTCTTTTTGGGGCTTATGTTTGCCTTCTCGGCACTTTTCTCGTGCTTGTACGAGAACATTCTGCCCGCCGGTAACGACATTGCCGCGCTGTGGCCCAAATACCTCAATATTCGACGGGGGTTCCTCATCTGTACCACCCTGTCGCTGGCCTGTGTACCGTGGAAGCTGTTGAGCTCTGACGTGCATTTCCTCGGATGGCTCTCAGCGTATCAAATCTTCCTTTCCTCTATCATTGGCATCATGTTGTGCCATTATTACGTCGTGGCCAGGGGTCTCCTTGACGTGTCTAGAGACCTGTTCCGCGGCAAAGGTTCGATATATTACTACACAAAGGGGTTCAACTGGCGAGCTTATACAGCATACCTGCTCGGCATTGCCCCCAATTTTTACGGGTTCCTCGGTATCGTCGGGGTACCTGTCAGCAGAGAGGTGATGAAAGGATACTATTTTTCCTTCCCCATTGGCCTCATCACCTCTGCAATATTCTTCTGGGCCCTTTGTTTTGCATTCCCGCCAGCCGACACTCAGCACGAGTGGCTGGAGCCAAAGAACGTCGTCATTGGCGACCATGACACTAACGACCACATCCAAGTCCGACTGGAAAAATCATCTCCCGAGAGGGACCCAGCCCAATTGGATGACGATTCGCCTTGTAAGACGGATAGAATCTTGGATTCCCTTCCAAAATATAGTCAATGATGAATAGAGTTGATTATTTTTTACTTCTCGGATCCTTAAATATTTACATTAATCAACGTTGACCTCGAGATTGCACATATCAACTAGAGCATGCTGCTCCTTGGCGTCTCTTCGTAGCTGGGTAAAGTACTTGTACCCTTTCTCGGCCTCCTCGGCCCGCTTGGCGTATTCCTCCTTCTTCCGCGCCTGCTGCTCGATATCTGTCTGGAACAGCGTGCGAATGTCCTGCGCAGGGTATTTGAGCACCTTCTCACACTCGCGCGAGATTCGCAGTGCGTTGGAGTGCACGTAGCCCATTGCCTCAATCTCATGGCGCACCTTGCGCGACACTTTTCGCGGAACTG
>JAKTQL010002531.1:38317-55808 GCA_030558815.1 Blastobotrys malaysiensis
CATTACGAGCGGCACCGCCTCCGCCTCTGGGCAGGAAATCTTCCGTTCGGCGAGTAACCTCCAACGGAAGCAGCACAATTGTAAGTGACAAGGTCACGGTGGGGACTCGCAGTGCAAGCTTTGCGCCGCGTCAGAAGATTACTGTGCAAACACAGAATCTTGATGTCCCTGGGAACCAGTCGTTGAGTGTGTATAGCCCTGGCCAGAGTGAAACGTTGATACCCAAGCCGTATGTCAGTCGCAAGCAGGCAGTTGCCAGGAAGCCAGTGAGCGGTTCCAATTCCCCGGCGACTCCTTTCTCTGCGTCTGCAACGAATTTGCCCAAAGCCCAGGAGCCAGACTTTTATGATTTTACTAACGATGATGATGAGGAGGAGACTAGAGATAATGATACCCTGACGGCATCGAATAAGCCAGTTATTAATCCAGCATTTGAGGAGAATGCCATCTCCTTTGAAGGAGCTCCTGCGTTTGAGGATATGGACGAGGATAGCGACAGTGATGATGGGTTGTGGGCCAAGAAGCCCGTGGATCAGTCCAAACCCAAGACCCCAACTGACGGAGCCAAGCAAAAAGTGTATTCATCACAGCTCTCACCGTTGAAATCGCCGATTACGGATGAGGAGAATTGGTCGGTCCGGCCCCCCGCAGAGGTTGTATACGACAACCTGGAGCAGTTCTTCCCGGACACTGATCTCGATAAACCCATTATTGACGATGTTCCGCTTTCGCCGCCATTGTCCCCTCAAAATGAGCTTCCCCTGAACGAAAATCGTCTTTCTTACACGCGATCGCGTTCAAACTCGTATGTGCCGGAGCTGTCTCCAGTGGCGGAGCCAAAGAACAGTCTGCGCAGCCTGAGCGCTAGCAATGGTGGAGCAATATCACCAATTGCAGAGTCCCTTTCCGAGAGAGATAATGAGCAGAGTGGGCCAAAGATATACTCTGTGCCGCTCAAGGATGACTCGACCCCATCCTCTTCAGGCACTGACAATGCAAATTCGTCCTCGAGCGGATCTAACTTTAAGACGCGGAGAATGAAGTCTATTCGAGTTGTGGCGCGGGAAGCTAGCGAGGCGCGTAAGAAGTACTCTGCAGTGGCCAACTCCAAGAACGACAGCGGGGCCTTACTGAGACGTAAGAGCACTAAGCTGTGGGGCCAGAAGCTCATTGAAGTCAACTCGGGCCAGCTCAAGAACATTAGCACCCTTCGTGACCAAAGGGGAGAGTACAAGCAGTTTGTGTGGGTCAAGGGTGAGCTGATTGGCAAAGGAACGTTTGGCAAGGTGTACCTTGCCCTTAACGCCACCACTGGTGAGATGATGGCCGTCAAGCAGGTTGAGGTGCCGCAGACTGCGAGCGACAAGGCGAATGCGCGACAACAAGAAGTTATTGAGGCGCTGCATTCGGAGGTGCAGACTCTCAAGGATCTTGACCATCTCAACATTGTGCAGTACCTTGGGTTTGAAGCACTTTCAGACGTGTACAACATGTTTTTAGAGTACGTTCCAGGTGGTTCTGTGGGGCGTGTACTGCAGATGCACGGGCGGTTTGAAGAGCAGATTATTCAGTCCCTTACAAGCCAGGTGCTCGAAGGATTGTCATATCTGCACTCGTGCGGCATTCTGCATCGGGACCTCAAGGCGGACAATTTGCTGCTCGACCTTGACGGAGTGTGCAAGATTTCGGACTTTGGCATCTCCAAGAAGAGTCGGGACATTTATGCAAATGATGCGGAGATGTCCATGCAGGGTACCATCTTTTGGATGGCGCCGGAGGTTATCCACAATGTGGTCCAGCAGAAGAAGCAAGGGTACAGTGCCAAGATTGACATTTGGTCTCTGGGCTGTGTTGTGCTTGAGATGTTTGCTGGTCGCCGCCCGTGGTCCACCGACGAGGCCATTGGGGCCATGTACAAGCTGGGCACGTCGCGGCAGGCGCCACCTATTCCCGAGGACACAGAGCCCTATGTGAGCTCCACAGGACGAGACTTTCTCGATCAATGCTTTAGAACCGATCCGAGTCTGCGCCCGACCGCTCAGCAGCTGCTCAGGCACGCGTTCTGCTACGTGCCAGATGGTTTCAGCTTTGTCGACACCAACCTTGGCAAGATGATCAACAGCAAGAAGAAGGAGCCCCCAAAACGGCGCAACACTAGGAAATACTAATCTGTATTCTAATCTGTACTAACTTATTTATCTGTTGAGCTTGCATTGTTCTCAGAGGGTTAGAATTCTGAGGACCAGTTCCCCGAGTGCTACGTAATTGGATTGTGCCAAAGCTCTTAAACATTAAACACTTGTTCAATATTCCCAAGTGCTACAGTAGTACGTAGCGAGTAATTGGGTTGTGCCAAAGCTCTTAAACATTAAACGCTTGTTAAATATTTCTAACAATTTATGCCAACTTGATACAACCCTTACAAGTAATTCCCACATACATCCTGAATGAAATGTCGTCAATCACCTCTACTGCGGGTAATACCATCCCCTCAGATACCATTGTCGTCCAGTGCCCTTGTGAATACCCTTCAGTCCATGGTCCATTTACGTACGTAAGAGCTACAAAATGTTGCTACGACAAACAAACCCTACTATCCTAACGACTGATCACCTCGAACATGGACCTCAATCGCCTAGATCAACTACACACTCTTTCTAAGACTGTATAACTCTTCGTGCCGAGTTGCCGGGGATCAAGTGTGGTCGAATTAAAATGTTTCTGATGCTAATTCACATGACGTATTTTGGCGTGGTGTAGCCGCATGATCCGCGCCATGCGCCAGACAGTGGGAAGAGGCTTTTAACCCCAACATTGGACCAGCGGATACTCAAATCAAGCTACCAAAGATGATGAAGCACTACAGCGCGAGGAGATTAGCGCCGCTTGGACGGAGGCTCTATTCGTACCAGGCGCAGCCACCGAAGCTGTCGGCACGGTCGCTGGCGCTCCCGTTTGCAAAGGTCTTTTTGACGGGATCGGTTACCTATTTTGGGCTAATGTTGCTATGGTACCAGCTCGACTACCCGGTTACTGAGAAGGAGCTGGAGGAGCAGGTGAGCAAGCTGAGAAACGAGCTCACGGAGGCTGTTGAGCAGCAGAAGAAGTCGGCTGGTGGGACGACCGCCACGGCCGCTGCGGCGGCCCCGGGCCAGGACCCGAGCAAGAGCACATGGCTGTGGTAGGCCAGGTACATTATTTATTAGTCCGATTGTATTGTGTAAATACTGTTGATAATTTGTAATTGGATTTGCATATTCGTATCATTATGTCATTAGAAAAGGTTAGCCGCTGCTGTTGCGATTCTCAATCTTGTCGTTGAACTTTTCCACGCTGGACCGGTAGAACTGCATCATGCGCGACGACGGGGAAGCGTTGCCGGGTGGGTTGGACCCTTGGGAGAGGCGCTGGTTGTCCCCGCTGGCGGTGCGCTCGTGCTGGAGCTGGCGCAGCTGGCGGGCGTACTGAATCTTGTGGAACAACAACTGGGCCGTCTCCTTGGTGACCCGGTCGTATTTGCGCAATCGAATATGCGGGTCAATGTACTCGTTCACGTCGTCGCTCTGGATGAGCGTGATGCACTGACGCAGCTCTGTAAAGGTGGTGGTGAGCGACATGTCGTGGGCGTCCTCGGCAATCTTGTCGACAAACTGTTCCAGGTAGCCAATGTCAATGTCAAAGTTCTGTACCGCCTCAAACGTCATGCGGTCGCTCGCCGAGGTGAGAAACTGCAACATGGACATGGCCAGGTGGTCAAACGCGTTAAAGTAAATGAGACTCTTGACCGAGCTCGGGAGGTTACCCAGGGTAGAGGTGACCAGCGTTTTGAGGAAGGAGACCATGTCGAACAAAAACGTGCTCGGCTCCGTGTTGACGTGGGTTGTGTGCCAGTCGTAATCGGCCAGGTCCAAAAAGCTGTCCACGTTGGTATTGACGAGCTCAAAGACGCGGCCTTCGGCTCGTTTCCGCGTCTCCTGGAGCTCGTGGGTCGCCTTGAGGGTGAGCCTAGCCTTGCGGCCGGAAATACGCTGCGTGTAAAGGAGCTCTTCGATACCCCGCGACGCATCGACAAAGTAGTCAAGGTTGACCAGGATCTGGACAATCTGCTCACGGGTGCTCGCCTGGAGCCGCTCGTCAAACGTCTTGCACACCACGTCGACCAGCAAATCGTCCACCGCGTTCTTGATAATGTCCTCGACCAGCACGGGGTCGTATTGCAGGTCATCTAAAAACTTGTTGTGGCTCTCAATGAAGGTGCGCAGGTTGAGGCACACCAGCGGATACGTTTTGGAGAAGGGGAAGGTGCGCGGGAATTGCTTGGCGAGTTCGTCTGGAGACGGCGTGTACCAACAATTCTCCAGAATGCCGTCGTACACTTTTTGCGAGCTCACCAGCATGGGCATGTAATTGTCGCTAATGACAATCTTTGAAAACTCGTCGGCAAAGTTGGACCGCAAGAAGCTCGAGTACCCTTTGAATAGGGTCACCAGCAACCCCTGGACCCCCGAAATGTTGAACCCGGCATTCTGCATCGTGTGCAAAAATGTGCCCATAAGCTCCTTGAGCTTTTTGATCGTGTCAATCTCCTTGGCCGACTTGAGCTCGTTGGTAAGGAACGAGGTGATTTTCGTGCTCAACGAGTCCCAAATGTCCTCCACCTCTTTTACAGGCCGCAGGGTTGGAATATTACGCGAGATCTGGCGGTCAATGATACAGAACCCGGCAATGTTTTGTAGCACGCCGCTAAACTCCCCCAGATCATCCACCCCTTCCGCGTTCTGGAACGAGAGCCCCTGGGGCACCAGGTAATCCCGCTGAATCTTACGGTCCGTCTCAAAGTGATGCTGGAACTCCTCGAGCCGGTTTATGCTCGAGTGGACCAAGACACACTCGTACAAATGTGAAAAGTCAATGCCCATAACCTCCGAGGCCAGCTCGCTGAGATGGTCCACCCCCGTCTCACGATACGACTTTTCGACCTGCGAATTGAACTTGTACCGCTTCAAGTACGGGCTCCGCTCGACCACGGCCTTCCACTCGCGCCGCTGCTTTTCAATCGCAGCAAACGCCTTGCGGCCGATCTGCTCATTCAGCTGCTGCATCTCCTGGAGCCACGCCTCAATATCAGCAATTGTATCACGCCGCACCATCTTGGTGAGAGCAGGAACAGACCGGTTGATAAGCTGCGCAAACGCATACTGCGACACTTCCTTGAGGTGCACATTTTGCAGGTCATCCAGGCTCTTGAGCGCGGCAAACTTCCGCTTCTCCTGGAGCAACTCGTGGACATTGTTGGTCAGATCAAGCACCTGGAGACACGCCGTGACCGCGTCGATAGCGCTGTCCACGTTCTTCCGCACCCTCCGCATCTCAATGAGCCCATTCTTCTTGTCCGCGAGCACCTCTCCCGTGCTCTGGAGCTGCTTACCAATCGCCTTGATACTACCGCGAATGTTCTGCGCCTCGGAGGTCACCTGGCCCATCTGCTCGACCGAGGCCATGTACTCATTGTGGTTCCCGCTGCATATCTCGTCAATCTCGCGGTCCCGGTCCTTTTTGAACGCCTCACATTTCATGAGCAGCTCCTCGGTAGCGTCTTTTTCGAGCGCGTCCTTGAGAATGGGCGCCAATTGCTCCAGATAGTCGTCCGTCGTGTCCAGACCGCCTTTCTTGGTGTGGAGTACGGGGTCGCTCGACAGTAATTGCTCCAGCTGTAGTGACATGTCTCTTAGGGAGTCGCTCTCCGCCTCCTCGGGGGCTTGTGGGACGACCGCCGCCACCGCCATTTGTCTAGTATCCCGCGTAGTCCGCTAATTTAAGGTTTACCTCCTGGCCGAAACGGAGCTTTCTGACTAGTCGTATAGTGTGGCCTCTGGAAGAGGGCAATGTTGGATAACTTGATTACGTTTGTTTTCTTAATTAGGTCACGTGATATATTGGTGCTACCCCTGGTGCGGCTTACGAGCCCACCAGCATTGGTCATGGCGAGTTATTGGAAATTTTGGTTGAAGAGTGTTTGTTGAAAATAACCGAGTTGTAACGATTTACCGAGTTGTGTTAACGATTTAAGTGGCCCCCAGCTTGATGGCATTGCAACGGCCGACAAAAAAGACTAGCTGATGGGAATTCTTTAAGACCTCCGGCTAAGGAGAGAGCTTGCGTTAGTATCCTCCTAGGCGAGGGGCCAAGTCATTTTGTCAATGACTTTTCTAGTTACAATTGGAGGAAACCAGAGGACTCAGCTACGACCCTGGCAATCATGAGAGGTTGAAGACTCTGATGATCCCTAATTCTAAAAACTCTTGAACGCATGTTTGAATCCACTGATTGGTTAACTACCGGTATAATAGAATCCTAATTTGACTATCTTTGATAAAGCACCATAGCTTTGTGTATACTATGTCTTTGCTTGTGTTTGTCGAGCTACAGCAACTCACTCAATACCAGTCGACTAAGTACAAGCGGTAATAGGTCTCAGAATTAAAACGTCTCACTGCTGATCAGTCTTAGCTAGTCAATTGAGGCAGTGCATCACAATCGAAAGAGCCATTGAGGTTTATCACTGTTTATCACCATGCCTAATCGCCATACCTACCTGTAATCGCTGGTTCAAAGTGTCATCGCATGGCCGGCGGAATAAGGCTCGCATAACTAGCCCTGCAGCACTACCACGGTAAATCACTACACATCCGTCCCAAGTATCATCGCCTGTTGATCCGACATTTGTTACATTCTTCTACTACGGATATGTCCAAGTCGGGTGACGACCTTGGTGGAAATTAAACGGGAGTGAATCTATCCCTATCGGGTTCCCTTTGGAGTAGTAAAGACCTTAGAGACGCGGGGTGGTCGGTCCCTGGGCTTATCTGAGAGCCGTACGAAAGGAGTCTCCTCGGTAGATGGATTGCCCCTTATTTCCCTCTTTGCACCTCCAATTCAGAGTATTCGTCATACAAATGGATTCTATAGGTAGAGAATGGAGGTACATTGAGCAGCAAGCTTGGGAGGATCGCCGGCAGGGGACTGTATCGGCGAAACGAAGACGATTGATTCAGTAGTGCAGGAGGTATGCAGACGTAATGGCCGTCGGCGATAGCAGAACACACAGCCCGTAGACTCTCCGTACTACTGTATTCGCGAGCTCGTTAGACGAATGAGGGGCTATACCGTAGTCATTTGAAGATTAGGCCGCCGTCGCGGAGCCCCGGAGTTGCGCCACGATAGAACATGTCGTAGTCACAAAAAGGGCTATGGCGAAGGTTCGTGCAATGTGGAGAAAAAGACATGGCAACTGCCTATCATCCTCACGGTACTTTGGCCGGATTGGTCTGTGCAGTAATGTAGCATGATGATTGGCGGACTACCTCGTTGGTGCCTTGAAGGGATCTGCTTAGAAATAGTACACGGCTATTGGATAGTCACACGCATAATACTAGTACTATATACCCTGAAATGTAGAACGGCACTGTACATTTCGTAACTGCATGCAGGTCCAGCGACATTAGCGTATATCCTTCGCTCGGTTTGGCTAAAGATCACAGTGGGGAAGGAAGCCAATCTCGAGCTTGTAGTCCGGTGGCTGAGCATCGGGCGAGTAGTACAATGGGTAGATCTTGCCGTAGGTAGTCGGGGTATAAATAGGAGCGATTGAAACACCGTATCCGGATGGTTCTATATACTTTGTTTGTAGATAATTAATACCATGAAGCTGCTATCTACCGCTGCAACCCTTCTGGCTGGTGCCAGTATGGTCCGAGCTGGCTCTGCTCCGTCGTTTAGCACCATTCAGCCGGACAATACTGAGATTGCCCAGGCGGGGGCCACTGCTGCGACTGAGAGCTATAAGGACGACCACTACGTCAAGGGTATGGCGTTTGACCGGTTCGTCATCATCTGGCTCGAAAATACCGATTACGCCAAGGCAGTGGGCCAGCCTGACCTCAAGGCGCTCTCCAAAGAGGGTATTACCCTGTCAAACTACTGGGCCGTGACCCATCCATCCGAGCCAAACTACATTGCCTCCGTGGGTGGAGATTACTTTGGTCTCGGCGATGACAGGTTTGTCTCTCTGCCGGAGGACGTCTTTACCATTGCGGACCTGCTTGACTCTAAGCACATCTCGTGGAGCGAATATCAGGAACACCAGCCATACACTGGGTATCAGGGATTCGAATACAAGAACCAGGATAATGGCGCCAATGACTACGTGCGAAAGCACAGCCCGCTCATGTCGTACGATATCATTACCAAGAGCGACGAGCGATTGAGTAACATTAAGAACTTTACCGAGTTTTACAGGGATTTGGATGCCAAGGCCTTGCCACAGTGGAGCTTTATCACTCCAAACATGACCAATGACGGTCACGACTCGAGCATCAAGGTCTCTGGCCATTGGTCCAAGACTTTCCTTGACCCATTGCTCAAGAACGACTACTTCACCAAGAACACCCTTGTTATTCTCACCTTTGACGAGAGTGAGACTTATTCTGATCCAAACAGAGTCGCAGCATTCTTGTTGGGTGACATTCCAGAGCACCTCAAGGGCACCAAGGACGATACCTATTACAACCACTACTCGCTCATGTCCTCCGTTCAGAACAACTGGGGACTTCCTAACTTGGGCAGAGGTGACTGTGGTGCTAACGTCTTTGATGTTGTTGCTAATCACACGCATTACAGGAACAAGAAGGTCAACACTGACGGTGTCTACGCCAACGAATCCGCTCCAGGCTGGCTTTCTGATAGCTCTATTCCTATTCCAAAGCCAGACCTCAAGTGTAAGGGTGCTGGTGGCCCCGTCTACCACAAGATTGTCGATGCTTGGAAGAACGACGACTGCAACAACTAGATTGCTGCATTTATATATTGGCAATAAATTACGGATATACCTATATCCTGGCAATAAGTCCATTGTACACATCGTTTTTGGTAGATGATTAAATCGCTGTTGGCCAATGACGGAGAAGAGCTATAACAGCCCATTAAGATAAATAGTTGATCGTATGTACAGTGTTTATTAGTACTCTATGCCCGTTCGGCAATCCAAATGGCCCCTCGGCACCCAGCCTTGATAGTCTCAGTAAGCAGCATGTATGGAACCGCCTTTTGCGAGTCGTTTTCAACCGCAGTGTCGAGGTGCTCCAGCTCATCGTCCCGGAACTGCTTGATTGTCTGCTTGAGTTCGGTCATTTCCTCTCCGGGGGTGTTCTCGGGGAAGTTTTGGTGCAGCCACCTCAATTGAGAGTTGTAATGTCCACCAATGACGGTCTCTACTGCTTCAGTGCACGCCATGGCGGCCTCTTTGCCCATCAAAGCAGTACCCACACCCAAACCAAACGCGGCAGCTCGCCAGACTGGCGTGAAGAAAGAGGGCCGGATCCTGCTCTCGGATTGCACGTAGTCAAAGGTATCGTGGTGGTGCACCTCCTGGTCCCACATGTGCTTGATCAATGGAGCCAATGACGGCTTTGTATGCGAAAACACCAAGTGTTGCCCGGCATAGATATAATCGGCGCCCAGCTCACCGGCCTGGTCGACCCGGACAAGCTTGTGGATGTAATCCTTCTGAGGCTTGGTCAGCTTTGTGTTTTTTATCGCCTGTCGAAGCATCCTGTGAGAATGGTGTGGTTTGAAAAACTACCGTTGAGGTAACCGAGTCCTCCGACGCCGCCGATCCTAGCAACGGCTGTAATTAACATTGAAATTAGTACGGTAATATTAGAAGGGTTGTAGTGATATTTAAAAAATATTGAGATTGGTTATATTTTGGCGATTGGAACTGCTATTGTAAGTTGACTTTTCTACAGCCTTTGGTGGTTGCCATTCTCATTGCTCAATTGAGATACAATTACGGCTGGGTGATAGTTCTCAATTGATATAATCGTCTAAATTTTCGTTCTGGACTCCAAGATTGTGATTATTGATTTTCTGTTTTAAATCCAATATTAATAAGAATAAACTGCCAGGTTATTAGACGTACAATTGAATTGAATCCGAATGATTCTACTGGTATTACGGTTGATGTACCTATTGGTATTAAAAAACATCGATAATACTGAATTACCAAGTACCGTTCTTTACGAGTGGATGTTGTAAAATTAATTACCGGTATCTAATATGCAACTTCATAATTAATTACCTACCAGTAATATGCAAATTTATAGAGACAACGATAGTGAGACTCATACAGCGTTACACAGCACTCATTGCTTGATACTTATGGTGAGCAACTTCATCTCTGGAGTATACCAATCAGCATAGAAATCGATACCATGAACTGGTTATTACAATAATAATGTTGAGAAAATAAATTAAATCATGTACCTAGGTATCGTCAAGTCATAATTATCGACCCCGGGGTCGTTTCAATCCCTCAAATGCATGTAAAACAATACCCCCATCGTCTGTCAGAGCAGCCTCTGCTTTATAAACAGGCTCTATCTTAGGATTCCCTTGGATACTGCGAGAAACAACGGAGATTGTCTTTAAGCGCTCTTGGCCTCTTCTTTTCGCTTCTCCTTCTCCAGCTCCCGACGAGTGCCCTTGAGTAGCTCCAAATGACCCACTCGGGATGCAATGAGTTTCTCGGTGGACGCAGTGATCGCCGCCGTATGCTTCTTCGTGATCTGGGCCTCCTTGATGGCTCGCTGTCGCTTTGGCGCAATCTTCTTTGGGGCTGCTTTCTTTGGACTGCACCTGGTTAGCGGGTTCGATATTGGATTCTAGAGGTACATACCATTGCTTCTTGGCCACCTTAGCCTTACCGCTCTTCTTCAACACTCCCTGAGGCATCTTGTATGCGTAGACTGCTCTTTGAACGCCGAGGTGCGATAAGAAAATATTTCATGATCGGTTTGTGACCATTATTACGCTGATCTGGGTATATATGAGTACGACGACTTGGCGACTTGCCATAAACCCTTATCGATTGCATTGAAATTAGCTCCGGATTGGCTACTAGGTCGAAACAATAAACTCAAGGAGTTGCGCGATAGTCGTGGTTTGGTTCAGCATCTTATCCGCTGTAGTGCCTTCGTCATCACCGGCACCGCAATGCATAACAACAGACTTCCCTGACCGCGATGGTACGTGTTTAACAGCACATGTTCATAACCTATGAATAGCCAAGGAGGGAATAGACCTGGTTAGTTACTCCTCCTTGAGTTCCGGTGCTGATAGGCGACCGTTGCAAGGCTGACACCGATTGTCGTTGGCTCATCGCACGGCTGAAGCTCAATTGATCCGACCGGGAGACGAGCGCAACGATACAACACGATCTCCGTAATACCCAGTGGCGAATAATTAATGGCGAATGCCATGAGACCTGCATATAATTAAATGACAAAGACCGGGCCAAAATTCTATTTAAGTTGTGTCAATCCCCCCATTTTTCATTTCAAAACGCCGGTAGAATCTGTAGTAGAAACGTATCGTAGCTCATGTCGTAGTCAAATTACAGTAAACATAGTACGGCGCCGATGGAATGCCGGCGGCTGGTGGTGATTATAGTTTCCCCGGATTCTATGCACCAGACGTCAATTCGTCTAACAGAGTTTGAAATGGAGACTACATACTACCTCCTTCCATCAAAGCTCTAATGAATATCGCAAGAGTCGCCATTCACCTGATCATCCGGAATGGTCCACCCACAGAGGTCCCGTGAGCCGCACGCAAAAAAAAATTTTTTTTTCGTTGTCGCGCGCCGGACGCCAGTGTCCCCGAGTTCCCGCGGTGGACCGGTGTCTGTCGAACAGTCATAGCGCACCTACATTGAAAAAGGTGTGTGCGAGGGAAAAAATATTTCAGCTTGTCTCCCACAAAGACTGTTCCACGAGAGAGAAATCTCCAAGTAAACGCGCTTAAAAAGAATCCATCTTTTTCGGCAAACTCTGTTCTTTTTCTTGCGTGACTTTTTGCCAAGTTGAAGAGAATGATTGTGTTGCCTGGCCCATTGGCCTACTCGCCGTTCCGAGTTAACGCTCTGGTCAACAATATCAACACCGCGGTGAACTCTTCCGCGGTGGTGGGGATCCGGACTGTTTACGTGCACTATGTGGCCGTCAAGGAGGGATCTGACCTTGAGTCGAACGCCGAGCGTAAGGAGCTGCTGAGCCAGCTGCTGGATTACGAGACCAAGCCGGATCCACAGGATGAGCTCAACGCCGCGCTGCTAGCGGCGCTCAATGACAAGTCTGCCCCGCTGCCAGATGACAGCTATCTGTTGCGGGTGATCCCCCGGCCCGGCACGATCTCGCCGTGGTCCTCCAAGGCTACCAACATTGCCCATGTGTGTGGTTTTGAGAATGAGGTGGAGCGGATCGAGCGTGGTATGGCGCTTATCATCAAGGTGCGAAAGGGCTTCCCTCTCGACGAGCACCTCAAGTCTGGCGTTTTCCTCGATTTCATTTACGATAGAATGACCCAGTCGATCTGCTCGGCGTCCCCGACTGATGAGGATCTGTTTGCCCACCACTCGCCAAAGCCGTTGGTCACGGTGGCGCGAGACAGCATCCCCCAGGCCAACAAGACTTTGGGCCTGGCGCTCGACCAGCCCGAGATTGACTACCTGGCCCACGCGTTCCCGGATCGGGACCCCACTGATGTCGAGCTGTTCATGTTCGCCCAGGTCAACTCGGAGCACTGCCGACACAAGATCTTCAACGCCGACTGGACCATTGACGGCGAGAACAAGCCATACTCGCTGTTTAAGATGATCCGAAACACCCACCAGAAGCACCCTGAGTACACCATCTCCGCGTACTCGGACAATGCTGCTGTTTTGGAGGGTCACGAAGGCATTTTTTGGGCCCCAGACCCCAAGACCAAGGAGTACAAGGAGACCAAGGAGACTGTGCACTTCCTTGCCAAGGTCGAGACTCACAACCACCCAACCGCGGTGTCGCCGTTCCCGGGTGCCGCGACTGGTTCCGGTGGTGAGATCCGAGATGAGGGTGCGGTTGGCCGTGGTTCCAAGTCCAAGGCCGGTCTGTCGGGCTTTACCACCTCTGATCTGCTCATCCCAGGCCACGAGCAGCCATGGGAGCTCAATGTGGGGCGACCAAACCACATTGCCAGCGCCCTGGACATTATGATCGAGGCGCCAATTGGCTCTGCCGCGTTCAACAATGAGTTTGGCCGACCTGCTCTCGCGGGGTACTTCCGAACCCTCACTACCAAGGTTCCGAATGCTGCTGGCAAGCCAGAGATCCGTGGTTACCACAAGCCCATTATGCTTGCCGGTGGTGTGGGCGCCGTCCGACCCCAGTTTGCGCTCAAGGACCGTAAGATCACCCCAGGCGCTGCTCTGATTGTGCTCGGTGGTCCATCCATGCTCATTGGTCTCGGTGGTGGTGCTGCCTCTTCTGTTTCCTCTGGCGAAGGTTCCGCTGACCTTGACTTTGCCTCTGTTCAGCGAGGCAACCCGGAGATGCAGCGACGGGCCCAGTGTGTCATTGACGCATGTGTCGCCCTTGGTGCCGCCAACCCTATCCAGTCTATCCACGATGTCGGTGCTGGTGGTCTCTCCAACGCGCTGACCGAGCTGGTCCACGACAATGACCTTGGTGCGCGATTCGAGCTGCGAGACATTCCAAACGTTGAGCCGGGCATGTCCCCAATGGAGATTTGGTGCTGCGAGGCCCAGGAGCGATACGTGTTGGGTGTTGCTCCATCTGACCTCGACGGGTTCAAGGCTCTTTGTGAGCGAGAGCGATCCGGCTATGCCGTGGTTGGTTACGCCACCAGCGAGCAGCGATTGGTGTTGACTGACCGGCTGTTGGGCACTACTCCTATCGATATTGAAATGTCTGTCTTGTTCGGCAAGGCCCCCAAGATGAGCCGAGTCGATGTTACCAGCATGCCCAAGATCCCCGCCTTTGAGACGGAGGGTATTGACGTTAACGATGCGCTCAACCGATCCCTGGCGCTGCCGGCGGTTGGTTCCAAATCCTTCCTCATCACCATTGGCGACCGATCCATTACTGGTCTGTGTGCACGGGACCAGATGGTCGGTCCATGGCAGGTTCCAGTTGCTGATGTTGCTGTAACGGTGACTTCCCACGGCAAGGGCATCAACACTGGTGAGGCGTTTGCCATGGGTGAGCGACCCACCATTGCGCTCATCAGCGGTGCCGCCTCTGCCAAGATGGCCGTTGCCGAGTCCCTGCTCAACTTGTACGCTTCCGATGTGAAGGGGTTGGAGCGAGTGCGACTCAGTGCCAACTGGATGTCTGCTGCGTCCCACGAGGGCGAGGGTGCCATTCTCTACGACGCTGTACAGGCCATTGGTCTCGACCTGTGTCCTGAGCTCGGCGTGGCGATCCCAGTCGGCAAGGACTCCATGTCCATGAAGATGAAGTGGGACGACAAGGAGGTTACTGCCCCAATGTCCGTTGTCATTACTGCGTTTGCCCCTGTTGAGGACGTGCGACGAACGTGGACACCACAGCTTGAGCGAGTCGAGGGTTCCCAGCTGGTGCTGGTGGATCTCAGCCTTGGCAAGAACCGTTTGGGTGGATCCTGTGTTGCGCAGGTGTACGGCCAGGTTGGCAACGAGGCTCCTACTGTTGACGACGCCAAGGTCCTGCGGGGTCTGCTCAAGGCGATGGAGCAGCTGCATAAGCAGGACGAGGAGGTTGTGCTTGCGTATCACGACCGATCTGACGGTGGTCTTGTTGCGACCATTCTCGAGATGGCGTTTGCCGGCCGAGTTGGTGTTGAGGTCACTTTGGAGGGCAAGGACGCCATTGCCAGCTTGTTCAGCGAGGAGCTCGGTGCCGTGTTCCAGGTTTCGAGCGTTGACAAGCTTGCGGCGGTGCTGCAGGCGCACGGGGTGCCAGACGAGGCCATTTCGGTGGTTGGTACCGTCAAGCCGGTCCAGGACCAGACCGTGGACGTGGTGTTCAACGGCAAGAAGATCATTAGCGAGTCGCGAGGCAATTTGCAGCAGGCGTGGGCCGCTACTTCGTACCGAATGCAGCGACTGCGAGACAACCCACAGTGTGCCGACCAGGAGTACTCGAGCATCCTCGACAACAACGACCCGGGTCTCGACTACAAGCTTGCATTTGACCCCAACCAGTCGCTGGCGCTTACCAGCCGCCCCAAGGTTGCCATTTTGCGAGAGCAGGGTGTCAACAGTATGGCGGAGATGGCTTATTCGTTTAGCGCTGCCGGGTTCACTCCAGTCGATGTGCACATGTCTGACATTATCAACAAGCGGGTGACCCTTGATGACTTTGTCGGTCTTGCTGCGTGTGGTGGGTTCTCGTATGGTGACGTGCTGGGTGCTGGTCAGGGCTGGGCCAAGTCGGTGCTGTTCCACGCGGAGGTGAAGCAGGAGTTTTCGCGATTCTTCAACGACCGGGCCGACACTTTTGCGGTTGGTATGTGCAACGGTTGCCAGTTCTTGTCCAAGCTCAAGTCGATTCTGCCTGGTTGTGAAGACTGGCCATCGTTTGAGCGAAACCGAAGCGAGCAGTACGAGGCGCGAACCGTCATGGTCGAGGTGTGCGACGACAACAATGAGCAGCCCAGCATCTTTTTGGCGGGCATGCGAGGGTCGCGGTTCCCGATCCCGGTTGCCCACGGCGAGGGCCGAGCTCAGTTCGAGTCGGAGGAGCAGTACCACCAGTTTGTGCAGTCCAAGCTCACGGTGGTGCGATATGTGGACAATTACGGCAAGACCACCGAGAAGTATCCGTTCAACCCCAACGGTTCCCCCGGCGGTATTACCGGTATCCGGTCTCCAAACGGCCGTATCATGGCGGTCATGCCTCACCCCGAGCGATCCACTATCCGGGAGGGCAATTCGTGGTATCCAAAGGGCGCTACCTTTGAGGAGGGCCCATGGGTGCAGCTGTTCAAGAATGCCCGAAAGTGGGTTGGTTAATCTTATGAGTATTTTACATTATATATTAGGGGCTAATGATTTGGTATCTTATGGACTTGCGTGAGCTTGACATTGCGTGAACTTGACGGTACGTCTTATTGCGTGAACTTGGACTTGTAGTTTTTGGCCTCTTGGAGGAACTTGGCGGCCTGGCCAGAGCTCTTGCGGAAGCTGAAGGGGTCGTCCGAGTCTTTTTTGGTCTTTTTGCCGGCCACGTGTTCTTCCATGAGGGACGGTCTGCCCTCGTTAAAGTCCGCTACTTGAGGTTTAGGGGCGGAAGGCTTTGCCGCGGGAGTTGATTTGCTGCCGAGGGCCACGTTGAGCCAGTCTTGTCGTTCCTGGGGGGCTTGCGACCGGCGCTCAAGCCGTTCCAGGGCTTCCCGCTCCAGCTGCTCAGCGTCGCCAGTGGCGGACGGCAGTACGGGGCCTACTTCGTCCTCGCTTTCGCTTTCACTATTTCTGCCTAGCCGTGCATCGCGTGCCCGCTGGATATGATCTGGCACTGGAGGTCCTATCATCGACGATATAACCACTAATAGCTACTATTTGAATAGTTTCACGGTACTAACTGTCAACGGTACTAACTGGGTATGGTTTAGTCCTTGACTGGTGATGTCGTTCCCGACGGTATGGTGAGTACGGATTCGGCCTGGTTATGGTGATGTGTAGGCTCGGCCTACCATTTACTGTCTAAGCTTACCCTGGGTTCAATGGGGGTTCAAGGGGGCTTGCCCCCTTGGTCTATATATTCTATAGTTATCTACAGTTCGCCAATGGTCTTTATGCCAATGATCAATGGGCTATAATTACAGTGGTCTACATTACCGGTACTTCTGATCTAATCATTTCCAACCGTTCCTTCAAAACTTGTACTAATAGGCATATTCTCCCGATTGTTCACACTAGGGAGCTCGAGGCCCTCGAAGACTCTTGGGTACAATTCCCTGGGGGACCAGTCCCCCAGACCCCCTGGGGCTCCGCTGCGCGGAGAGCTAGGTGGGTTTTGTTACAGTGATGGAGATGTGTTGGGAGAATTGTTACAGCCTTGGGTTACGGCCGTATGTAGCTCTGAAAGACCAGCTGAACGGGGGTCTGGGGGCGGAGCCCCCGCTACGGGAGCTCGAGGGCTGGCCCTCGAAGACACTACACGAGCAATTGACCCCAGACCCCCTGCAAGCCCATTCACCCGTACATTCGCCAGAACTGGTCGGTGAAAGCGGCCTTCCAGGAGTCCGCTAATTCACCGGAATCGAACCACCCGGGCCGCCAAACAGCCTCCATTGACCAACCCCGACCCCTCGCTACGGGGTTTGGGGGCTGGCCCCCAACTACAGGGGGTCTGGGGGACTGGTCCCCCAGTGCCCACCGGCGCCCCACGCGTACTCCAGGTGCACCTAACCTTGGGTGAAATAACACCCTACAAGTGTCGTCCCAAGCCGGGCAGCCCCTTGACGGAGACAAGCAAAGCCATGAAGTTCACTGTAGTTACTGCGGCGGCCATTGGCGCTGTGTCGGCGTGCGACCCGGCGTCGGTGTTCATATTCAACTCGGGCAAGACGAAGCACGTGGCGCACGACGCGCCGGTGCTGACGAGCGAGCAGA
>JAKTQL010002531.1:55828-80018 GCA_030558815.1 Blastobotrys malaysiensis
TTGGGGGCTGGCCCCCAACTACAGGGGGACTGGGGGACTGGTCCCCCAGTGCCCACCGGCGCCCCACGCGTACTCCAGGTGCACCTAACCTTGGGTGAAATAACACCCTACAAGTGTCGTCCCAAGCCGGGCAGCCCCTTGACGGAGACAAGCAAAGCCATGAAGTTCACTGTAGTTACTGCGGCGGCCATTGGCGCTGTGTCGGCGTGCGACCCGGCGTCGGTGTTCATATTCAACTCGGGCAAGACGAAGCACGTGGCGCACGACGCGCCGGTGCTGACGAGCGAGCAGAGCCAGCTGGTGCTGGCCGACCACGCGGGCACGAGCCGGTTCCACCAGGTCGAGAGCCCCGAGGACGCGCGCCTCGTGGCCGCGTTCGGGGACAGAATATCGCTCTTTGGGCACAAGAAGGACGCCGTGGTGGTCGCGGTCGCCGGGGTCCGCGAGGGGGAGACGGTGCTCTCCAAGCCGTCGTACACGGTCGACGCGGCGCCCGGGCCGGGGTACCTCGACTCGATGCTGGCGACTGTTGCGGAGCAGCTGGAGCGGCTCTCCGGGCGGGTGCGACACGAGATTGACCAGGGGCTGACGCTGCTCTCTTCCGAGGTTGGAGACGGCGAGCGGGTCAAGCGCGGCTGTGAAGCGGAGGGCATTGACGGGCTGGATGGCGCGGTCGCGGAGGAGTTTGCCGTGATGCGGGATGTGGCCATGGTTAGAGCGGTCGCGCATGCCGGGAAGCGGTGCAATGCCGTGATGAAGCTCGATTCGCTGCGACAGGTGCCGGAGGACAAGTACGCGGTGGCCGTAGCGGCGATCCAGGGCGCCATTGAGGAGCTGGCGGCGGCCAGGGCCAAGGTGGTGGTCATTTCCGAGCCCCGTAACGTGTGTCGCGGGCGAAAGATGCATGATAAGAAGCGGGTGACGGAGATTCGTAAGCGGGACGCGGTCGCGGCGACCGTGGGCGCCCCGGCGTTTGATTCCAAGGACAGGTGCCAGTCTGTGACGAACAATTGTAGCGGCCGGGGCGAGTGCGTCAAGGTTGGGGACCGTTACGCGTGTGCATGCAAGCCGTCGTACGACAGCGACAAGAAGAAGACGACGCGGTGGGCCGGCGCCGCTTGTGAGAAGAAGGACGTGAGCGTGGAGTTCCAAATGTTCTTCTGGACCGGCCTTGGCATTGTGGCCGCCATGGTCTGGGGCATCAAGCTGCTCTTCTCCATCGGGTCCGAACCTCTTCCCGGCGTGCTCTCCGCCGCCGTTGTTTCCTCCAAGAAGAGTTAGATAGTTGTTGTATATTTGCAAATCGCCGACTGCGTACTTTTGAATTCTATTGATGTAGATTTCTAGATAAACGGCTATTGGTGTTATCTAATACCTAGAGTTACACATCAATGGGGGTTCAAGGGGGCTTGCCCCCTTGGTCTGTATTAGAATCTACATCAATGGTTTGGAATTGGCTCTATATCTTCATATTAGAGATCTATGTCAATGGTTAGAGGTTTGGCCCTTGGCATATAAAGACCAAAGGGGAACGCCCTCTTGAGCACATCAATGGGGGTTCAAGGGGGCTTGCCCCCTTGGTCTTTGTATATTAGAATCTACATCAATGGTTTGAGTGGGTTTGGCCCTTGGTATATAAAGACCAAAAGGGAAAGTTCTTGAGCCCCAATGGATTTCTACCTGCAACAATACCTATTGATGTATATTTCTAGTTCAAAAGGCTATTGGTGTGTATTTCAAGTAAAGACCAAAGGGGCAAGCCCCCTTGAACCCCATTGATGTGTAACTCTAGTAAAGACCAAAGGGGAAAGTTCTTGAACCCCAATGGATTTCTACCGGCAACAATACCTACTGATGTATATTTCTAGTTCAAAAGGCTATTGGTATGTATTTCAAGTATAAAGACCAAGGGGGCAAGCCCCCATGAACCCCCATTGATGGGTAACTCTAGTAAAGACCAATGAGGCAAGCCCTCTTGAGCCCCAATGATATAAATTTCTACCGGCAACAGTACACATGACTAGTTTAATAGACTATTGGTATGTATTTAAAGTATAAAAACCAAGGGGGCAAGCCCCCTTGAACCCCCATTGATGTGTATTTCAAGACCAAGGGCAAGCCCCCTTTAACCCCATTGATGTGTATTTCAAAGACCAAGTGAATCCATTGGTAGATTCCTACAGACCAAGGCCTAACATTTTCTATGGCTTATCAAGAAACAGGAGGGCTGGCCCTCGTGCGGCGTGCGGCGTGCAGCGTGCGTGTTTCAAATCCGGTGGGGGATCTGCACAATGCCATTATTACATACCCAAGCCAAGAGTCGTAATTCGTTAGTATTTAGACGAGTCCGTCGTAGAGGCTCAATGCAGAGACGATGGTAGGGTCAATCTTGGACCCTTCGCGGAACTCCTCAAGCGTAATCTGGCCGTCGTGGTCCTTATCCATGAGTCTAAAGATCTTATCAACCCGCTTCTCCGGGGTCGACTCGTCGTCCGGAAGCTTCACCATGGAACCGACCATCTTATAAATAGCAGAGACTATAGCCAGCATCTCTTCATAGGCAATAAGCCCATTGTTGTCAATGTCGTACAGCTGGAACGCCCACACCAGCTTCTCCTCCAGCGTGCCCCGCGACGTGATGGAAAGCGCGACAATAAACTCCTTAAAGTCAATGGTGCCCGATTTGTCCTTGTCGAACACGTTGAACACGTACTCTGAAAAAGTCGACGGGTCGCCAAACGGGAAAAATTGCTTGTAAATCTTTTGAAACTCCTGCTTGTCAAGCTGGCCCGAGGGACAGTCCTTGAGGAACCCCTTGTACCACTGCTGGAGCTCCTTTCGATCAAAGTACGTTGACTTCTTGAGATCCTGGAGCTCCTCCTTTGATAGCTTGCTTGCCGCCTTGCCCATTGTCGATGCCGTACTCAATGGATGCCCTCTCCTCGATATATACGGTGGAAATGGCAGCCAGGGGGCAGTGCATTCGGCACTCCGACCCTCCTCCAGAGCCGTGTGTGAGGGGCCCATTGACCACCGAAACCTTCGCAGAGGGCCTATAGTCGCTGCTTAATACCTCTGTACTGCTTAGTTCCCCCCCGGAAAGCTTCAGTGCGGCGTGGAGAGTTTATCCAAAAGCCCCCCCAACCTTGTCAGCTCCACAGTGCTGGGGCGGCCGCCCAAACGTCAATAATAGAACCCCCTGCCCCTGCCGGTTGGAGATACATACTTTATACCCTGTAGTTAATACCGCATTCATTTTCTGTCACACTTTGTACAATGAGGCTTATCGGTTGGGGGCTGCTCCCCGCCGTGGCGGCCCAGGGCATGAGAGTGCCGTTCAAGGACTGTCTATCGGCGGCGCCCTCGAGCGAGCCCTACTTTCGGCCCCGTATGGTGATGCTGGACTATGTTGATCTGGCCCCGTCGACCCAGAACGAGCTCCAGTTCCTCGTGTCGGGAGACGTGATTGGTGGGGAGATCCCTGATCTCAACCCGGATACCAACAAGTACACGACGCTGCGGACGGAGTCGGACCTGCTCCAGTACTCGCAGTACTCCAAGTTCCAGCGGTTCTGCGAGTTTGCCGAGTGTCCGTTTGGGGCCGCCAATGGCTCGGCCAACTTTTCATTCGCGTACAACCTTTCCGACGCGTACCAAGCGGTCTCAATTGACACGGAGTTTGTCATTATAGACTCCTCTGCAAGCGCCCATGTCATTGGATGCGTCTCGGTGCAAGCGACCCCGGTACTCGCCCACTACGTGTGGTACCTGCTGCTCTTTTCGACCGTGGCGGTGCTGGTGCTCATGGCGGTGGTCTATATCGCCGCCTCGCTCGCCAACCCGTGGTGCGGCACGACCAATCTCTATTACTTTAGCTCCAACTTTGTCCACGACGAGAATGCGCTGCGACTCGTCACTCCGGGCATCATTGATTACGTCCGGTATTTGCAATTTGCGTTTTTTTTAGCATGCCTCAACTTGGAGCTCCCGGGGTTCCTCAGCGCAGTAGTGAGCTCCGTGTCGTGGAGCTGCCTCATGTTTGGCGCCAACTTTGTCGGGCCCTCGCCGCAGGATTTGTCCAACCTCTATGACATGAACGGCCGATTCGGCCTGACGCGCATGGCCCACGTAGTCGGACTCGCGGGGGACGGCGAGGTATGGCCCCAGTTCATGGTGTGGCTCCTCGTGTTTAGCGGCCTCCTCGCCCTCCTGTGCGCCGCAGCGCTTGCGGCGCGGTGGCTGTGGCGCCGCTTCGTGCGCGGCGAGACGGGCGGCGATAAAGACCGCCAGCGAGGCCGTCCAACCCATTTCTTGGTGGGCATGGCCATCCGGACCTTTTTAATGCTCTTCGCCGTGCCATTGGTCGCGTTCTCGCTCTTCCAGCTGCTCATCATCTCCCGCGGTGTCCACGTCTCCAATGTCGCGTCCGGCTTTGCCGCATTGACCCTGGTAGTATGGCTCGTCGTCGCGGGCGGAGTCTCCTACGTGATGTGGACTATGGATCCGGCCCGCAAGCTGTGCGACGATATGCCCACCATGCTCAAATACGGCCCCCTCTACAACACGTACGACCAAACCAAGTCGCGTATTTTCAGCATTGACCTGGTGATCAACCTGCTGCGGGCGATTACATTTGGCGCCCTCCAGGACTCGGGGCTCGCCCAATTGACTCTATTGGCGACCGCCGAGCTGGCGTGCCTCGTCGCCATTATATGCCTCCGCCCGTACGACCCGGCCACCAGCATGAACCTGGTCAGCGCGGGGCTTTCCATGGTGCGATTTGTCCTCGTCTTCCTGTCTATCCCCTTTGTATCCTCGCTCAACGTGTCCTCCGCGGTGAAAGGATGGCTCGGATACGTGATTCTGGTCATTCATGGGCTCGTTCTTATCGGCTTTGTCGTGCACATTGCCCAGGTGCTCTTTGAGCTCATTGCGCGGTCCTTCTTGGTTAATGAACGGCACTCGGGGCTCGTAGGCACCGACCACGGCATTTACAACATGCAGACACTCAAGAAGCGCTCCGAAGGGGACCGCTCCTCTGGAGCCATGACCCCCGACGGCGCATCGTCCATGCTGCTGCTGCGCCGCGAGAGCTACAAGCCAGAGCGAGATTCACTCGCCTCGCCAACCTCTGAAATGTCGCCGCCACCCACTGCGAGCTCCAACACGGGCTTTTACCGCCAGCCTCGACGCCGCATGAGTAGCCACGACTGGGCGTACCCGCGTGCTCCCTCGCGAGCTACTGATAACGACGATAATGACCCCAATTACGACAGTACTAACCCACCATTCGACCATAATACTAATAATAACCACCCCGACCGGGAGGACGACAATGAGAGCGACTTTACCTTTGTCCGTGACTCGGCGCCCTCCAGACGCGTCAATTACGCAGTCCGTGAGGCGGACGTTTACTTCTCCAAGCGCTTTGGCGATGACGATGACGATTACGAGCCGTACGACATTGCTCGTGCGCAGCAAGACCGCTCCAGTATGAACCCACTGCTCTCCCCCGCGGGGAGCCCCTCACAGGCGCCTCCTGCCGCCGCACAAGCCGCCGGCGGCTCGCTAAAGAGCAATTGGATGGGCGGCGTCAACCGTCTCCTCAAAAAGGTCGGCGACACGTTTAAAACGGCGGGTCCGCCGCCGCCAAAGGAGTCTGGCTTTGAAGTCGTTCGCAGACGGCCCATCCGGTATAACCCTCCAGTACAGCACGAGGTGCTCGATCCGCCGGCCCCGACCAAAGAGTACCACCCCCGGCGGTCTCCCCAGGACGAACTCGACTTTACTAGCAATAGAGACCGCGAACGCGAGCCGCTACGGATCATCACGTCCCCAGAGGCACTACAGAGCAGAAGTACTGACACGGAACAGTACCACTCTGCCCATTCTTAAAAGTTTGTCATTGTTCGATTACGATTGTATTTATCAACTGCGAGTCTGATTACTTAATATTAGAGGTTTACAAATAGGTAGTCTGGAATGTATATAAGGTCCAATTGACGGAGGTCATGGCTCTTGATTGACCCAGACCCGGTAGTGTCGTTCGGTTTGGTGGCTGGTCACCAGGAGCTAATATGACCGGTCACCAAGAGCTAATATGACCGGTCACCAGGAGCTAATATGACCGGTCGAATTGAGATAGTATAAAAACACAGTGAAATGCCCCTTGGAAGAGCAAGATGAATCCCCCAAGTCGCCGCAAGTCTCGCGGCAGCTATACTTGGACGACACAGGAGCGCGAACTGCTGACCCGTGTGCTACGGCGCCTGTTCGACGTCCACCGCGAGGTGTACAACGTGTTCCCCAGCCTTGATCTCCTCAAAAGGGGGCTCGTGCGCTATCGCGCAGAACCAACGCTGCTCCAGGCAGTATATGCCACCGGGAATGTTGTCATCGCCACCGCTTCCATGCTCAGCGCAGTCAGCGACGCCTTTGGGGCGGTCCGAGTCGACCCCAAGTGGCCCACCCAGACGTATGGCGGAGCCGGGATCAGGTTCATTGACAGCACACTGGTTGCCATTGACTACGCTCAGCAGCAACCACTCAATGTAGTGCGTCAAAAGTTTGCCATCCCCGAGCTCATCCAAGGGATCGCGGCGCTCAGCAGGAGCCTCGGGCTCATCTCCAACGCGCTGCTCTCGCTGCGCGCTGCGATCACTGACCTTCAGTACTCGGGCACCTTTCGCAGTGGTATCACGGCCGCCAATCACGGGCTCAATGGGCTTCAGGGCGGGTTTTCTCACCTGGAGAGCGCATTGCTGGACATTGAACGGGCCTTGTTTTATAGCTCCTCCGAGGCCAGGGAACTGGGCATCTTCTTTTGCCAGGTTACCCCGGCCACGGCGGCTCTTTACTGGAGCAGCGAAACTAGTTGATTCTATCTTCCTGGGGCTCTGCCCCAGACCCCGTAGTTGGGGCCAGTCCCCAAACCCCCCTTGGCATACTTCAATTAATCTATTTGTTACAAAAGAGTCTTGGCCGGCACGGCAGTGGTAGTGGTAGTGTTCGGACTGACATAGGTACCCTGAAGAGAATTAGCACAGCAGTTGATAAACGACTCAAGACTGGCATCGTCGATGATAGCACAGTGGCCCTCTGGGGGTACAGTCTCGGCAATAGACCAGGGCGGTCGAGCAGAGCAGCACCAAGTGGCACTGCCCTCGGCGTTCAAACAGTTCTCAGCGCCTAGGAACAATGGGTATGGAGGGACGTAGTGCGGAGCAGGAACAAAGTACAGCTGATCGTGGGAGCCCACTGGGAACTCGACTGCCTCGTCCAAAGTCGGGTAGTACTCCGGCTTGGACTCGAGGTAGACGGTGTTATTGTTATTGTCTACAAACTTGCCGCGTCGGTTGTTGACACACCCCAGCTGGTAGGTATCGTAGTCCTCCTGGGTGGTGATTGTGCAGCTATCTACATACCGCTCGTTGAACTGGAGGCAGAACTGGGCCATACCGCCGCCGTTGAGGTTTCCATCTTCAACGATGCAGTTAACGCCCGGGGTGAATACGCTGGGGATTGACATTGTTACAGCGGTCTTCAGTAATCTCAAAAGTTTATATACATGTCTATTCAGCCGCTTGACATCCCCTCCTTTCAACATGCGCAGACCATGCGTGGCGATTACTAGTCGTGCGTCATGCCATACCCCTGAGTGCCGTCTGATATTGATACGATTCTACACCTTTTGTCCAATACTTTATAGACAGTAATAATCAACCATAGTTACCAACAAGATATTCGATATTCAGCATGGGTTCAATTATCATATAGTGATGTGGTGATACGAATTGGAGGTATTGATGGTACTGTAATAGCCGCTCACTTAGTTACTACTGTACTGTATATAGACGACACATGAATTGACACCGGGAGCTCCCGACGGTACTCACCGTCAAATACATGCTAAGTCTCCAACAATTAGAAAGTATTAGTGTAGCGGCGAATGGATATGTGGAGATTCAACCCCTGAGATTCCAGAGATACCCATCTGCATGCGAAACGCCCATCTCATCGGCGGATCTGTACCACAATTGAGGCTACCGTACAAAAATATCAAACTCAGGGGCAAGAGTACCCATTGCTAAATATCGCCCGCCATATGTATCGTGCCGGTATCTAATCCCCGGGGACTATTAATGTCGCAGGCGGGGTGACATCTCCCAGCCAAATGCACGACACTAACCTGCGGTATATTGCACACCGTGTAACATGCAAAGGCGATGAGGCCATGCAACGACCGGGGCGCTCGTTTTGTTAAAGCTTCCGCTCGGGCGATATACTTGTAGTCGGTCGTTAACGAACCGAGCATGGTGTCGTCAAAGATCCCACTGAGACATGGCGGCTTGATGAGATCTTCACTTGCAGCACTACAATGCCTCCAGAGATGGCTGCACCGTACACCGGTAAAGGTTGCATCCTCGATGGGCGATGCAACACCGCTACGAAATATCCCGTCCGGCATTGCTTCCGCTACGAAATTTGCTTCCGCTGCGACAATGGCAATAGTGTAGCATAGCAAAAACCCATGGTATGGGACCCGCGTATGCGGCCACCTCTATGGAGAAATGATACGTGGGCACTCCGCGACAAGTCATTGAACCACAACCCAAACCGGCCCAACTCGGAACCAGGGAGGATGTGAAAAATTAAATTTCATTGACACAATTGCTAATAAATCGGTGGTGGCTGCACAATGGCGGTACATTGTGTTGCGAATATTTGGAAAAGCCGGCTGCATCAAGGCGGCCATTGCGATTCTCCAGTTCAACGGTATGAATCGGGCACATTCCTGAAACGAGGCAACAGTCCCCAGTCTAACTTTGACTGAGAAAAGAATTACTCCATCCCTGGCGGGCTCGTATAATGACAGGTGACCGAAGATTTCCCACCGGGGCTGGTGATTTGATGTGGGGTGGTCCATTCCATTCCAGTCCTCCACTGCTGTACTGCTAAACATGGAAACCAAGGACCGGCCTCACATAACGCAGGCTATCTGCATGATGTTCACTATCGAGGCAGACTACCAAATTCCCCCTGTAAAAAACGGGAAAAAAAAAATAAAAATAAAAAAAATAAACGGGTCGACACCAGCCGCTCCACGGTGTCCCCCATTGATTGGAGCCTTCGAGGAGCACCTTTGCCCTTGTTAAACCAGGTTTCGTCTGGTCTGGTAAAAGGTGTCTCTCTGAGGTAGTAAGGTGATTGGTCGGGACCCACCGCAACCCCCTCTCAACGCCCATGAAAAAGTGTTCTGCTCGAGGCAGTTCCCCCCGTATGTGTCCCAGTGCATCCATCCAGGGGCGCCCTGTAGGCACCTCTTTTGCGACAGATCCAAAATCGCGCGCATCACTAGTCGAAGGCCCCCTCAGTTAAAAGCCCGGGGATTTCCTTTCTTTCCCATTCCCGCGATTTTTTGCAATTTGGCATTTAATTGGTTGTCCCCCAAATTAAGCAGTAATTTAACCATTTAAACACAATGTCCACGGCGCGACGACATCTCAAGAGCCAGTCGGCGTTTGCGTTCGACTCCAATGCCACCACTGTCGCCGCGAGCCAGATGCGCAATGCGCTCAACAAGCTCGCCGACACGGTCAAGGACGACGCGGAGAAGAAGAAGTTTGAGACGGAAATGGACTCGTTCTTCGCGCTGTTCCGACGGTACCTGACCGACGCGGCCAAGGGTACCACCCTGGAGTGGGACCGAATCCAGCCCCCAAACCCGGAGCAGGTGGTCGAGTACAAGGAGCTGGCGCAGTCCGACGGGACTGAGCACTTGTCCAAGCTGGCAGTGCTCAAGCTCAATGGTGGCCTGGGTACCTCGATGGGCTGCGTCGGCCCAAAGTCGGTCATTGAGGTGCGGGACGGCAAGTCCTTTTTGGATCTCTCGGTGCGACAGATTGAGCACCTGAACCGGCAGTACAACACTGACGTGCCGTTCATTCTCATGAACTCGTTCAACACGGACGAGGACACGCAGACGATCATTCAAAAGTACCGGGGCCACAAGATCAACATTAAGACGTTTAACCAGTCCCGGTTCCCCCGAGTACACCGAGACTCGCTGTTGCCGGTGCCAAAGTCGTACGACGACCCAATTGACTCGTGGTACCCCCCGGGCCACGGTGACTTGTTTGAGTCGATCTACTCGTCCGGTGTGCTCGACCAGCTCATCGCCGAGGGCAAGGAGATTCTGTTTGTGTCCAATGGTGATAACCTGGGCGCCGTGGTCGACTTTGCCATTCTCAAGCACATGGTCGAGAACGACTCTGAGTATATTATGGAGCTCACCGACAAGACCCGGGCCGACGTGAAGGGCGGTACCATTATCGACTATGACGGCGATGTGCAGCTGCTCGAGATTGCCCAGGTGCCAAAAGAGCACGTCGAGGAGTTCAAGTCGATCAAAAAGTTCAAGTACTTCAACACCAACAACCTGTGGATCAACCTCAAGGCCATCAAGCGGGTCGTCGAGAACAATGAGCTCTCCATGGAGATCATCCCCAACTCGAAGACCATTGGCTCTGAGATCCCCGTGCTCCAGCTCGAGACGGCCGTCGGCGCCGCTATTCGACACTTTAAGGGCGCCCACGGTGTCAATGTGCCCCGACGACGGTTCCTGCCCGTCAAGACGTCGTCCGACTTGCTGCTCGTCAAGTCTGACCTCTACTCGGTCTCCCGCGGCCACCTGCAAATGGACGCGGCCCGGTTCGGCGGCACCCCGCTCATCAAGCTCGGAAGCCACTTTAAGAAGGTGTCCGAGTTCCAGAAGCGAATCCCCCACATGCCTCGAATCCTCGAGCTCGACCATTTGACCATTACTGGTAACGTGTTCCTCGGCAAGGGCGTCACCCTCAAGGGCACCGTCATCATTGTGTGCGAGGAGGGCAAGCGCATTGACATTCCAAACGGCTCGGTTCTCGAAAACGTGGTCATTACTGGTTCTCTCTCGATTCTCGAGCACTAATCTTAATTTATCCTGTTTTTTTGTCTATTAATGGATCTTACCCATGTCCTGGGGCGCCGCCCCAGACCCCGTAGTTGGGGGCTGTGCCCCCAAACCCCCCTTTGCTGGCCAGAATTAGGGCCGGTTTGGTTAATTGAGATCAATTGTCCGGTCTATATCTTTCAGTTTCAGGTCGTACAAGCGGTGGGAGACCCTTGCTGGTCTCGTTACGGCGAGTTGGGTGGCCCATCTCGGTTGAATCACCGCCTAATCACTCAATTTACACGATATATATAACTGGAGCGCTAATCGGCGTCCAATTGTCGTATTCGCGATCCGTCTCTGTAAACGCCTCCGGGTCCGGCGGGATGAGCTATTGCAGGTCTTGGCACCGCACCGCCGGAATAACGGCCCGTAGTTGCAACCCCCAATATCGCCCTCCTCCATCGACCGCAACCAGCCTGTAGTCACTCAATTGCCCTCCATGGCGTCCAATTGACCACATCCACCGCCGCCAACCCCAGTAGCAATGTCCACCGCCGCCAGGGTTAGGGGGGGTTGAGCTCCGCCGCATGCGGCTCATGGGAGGTGACTGGTCATGCGTGTGCCTGCGCAAGCGCGGCAAAAAGTGGATAAAATGGCCCGTATCGCCAAAGGGCCGGATGGACCGCAAGAAACCTGCAGACAATGCCGTCGTTTCAGAGTATTTTGAAGGGCAAAGGTACGTACCTGCTGAAGGGACCGTAGAAGAGGCTAACAATTACCCGCGCAGCCAAGTCCGAGTCGCCCAAGCCCGTGGCGGACCCCGCCGCAGACCTGGAGGACGTTGACGAAGTTGACTCTGAAGGGCAGAACATCATCCTGGGCATCATCAATCAATTGCGTATGGGCAGCGATCTCAGCCGGATCACGCTGCCGACCTTTATTCTGGAGCGCAAGTCCATGCTGGAGCGGATCACAAACCAGCTGCAGCACCCGGACATTCTACTGGAGGCCCACGCCGAGGAGGATCCGGTGAAGCGGTTCGTCAAGGTGGTCAAGTGGTACCTGGCGGGGTGGCACATCACGCCCAAGGCGGTCAAGAAGCCGCTCAACCCCGTGCTTGGAGAGCACTTTACGTGCTACTGGGACCTGCCCAACGGGACCCAGGCGTTTTACGTCGCGGAGCAGACCTCGCACCATCCACCCAAGTCGTCGTACTTTTACATGTCCCCAGAGAACCATATTCGTGTAGACGGCACGCTGGTGCCCAAGTCCAAGTTTCTGGGCAATTCTGCGGCGAGCATAATGGAGGGAATTGCCTATTTGCAGTTTTTGGACAAGGTGGACCAGCACGGCGAGACTGAAAAGTACGAGCTGACGCAGCCCAACATGTACGCGCGGGGGATTCTTATTGGCACCATGAAGTACGAGCTCGGAGACCACTCGTACATCAAGTGTCCGGGGAACGATCTGGTCGCCGACATTGAGTTTAAGACCAAGGGATTCATTTCCGGCACCTACAACGCCATCGCCGGCGAGATCCGCGAGCAGTCGACGGGTAAGGTGCTGTACGAGATCTCGGGCAAGTGGAACGAAGTAATGGAGATCAAGGAGGTGGCAACGGGTTCCAAGACGGAGCTGTTCAACACGGACAATGCCCAGCCCATGCCGCCCCGAGTGCGGCCCGTTGAGGAGCAGGGGGAATCCGAGTCGCGCCTGCTGTGGAAGAAGGTGACGGACGCGCTCACTGCGCGAGACCACACCACCGCGACGGACGAAAAGTTCGCCATTGAGGAGCGCCAGCGTAAGGAAACGCGCCAGCGCGAGGAGGAAGGGGTCGAATTCCACCCCAAGCTGTTCAAGCGCGTCGACCTGCCGCTCGAGTTTGCGTTGTACAAGGACATTGACCCCAAGGCGTCGCCCCAGAAGCAGATTGAGCAGATCCTCTCCATTGCGCCCATCCTGCCGGGATCCAAGTTCCAGGACCAGTTTGAAATACCGGCATTCAAGAAGGATAAGGAGTCGATGGACATGGCGCCGCTCAAGGAGGCCCTCCACGATCCAAACCCAAAAGATACTAATAACAATGATGACGACGACGACGAGGAGTTTGTAGACGCGTCTGCTTAATAAACTAACCTGGCTACTGTATGTTATTTATCCTATTTATTATTTATTTCTCATCGCCCCCAATTGAACGGGGGTTTGGGGGCAGAGCCCCCACCTACGGGAGCTCGAGGGCTGGCCCTCGAAGACACCCCCAAAGCAATTACCCTGGGGGACCAGTCCCCCAGACCCCCTGTAGCAGGGGCTCCGCCCCTAGAACCCCAATTGAACGGGGGTCTGGGGGCAGAGCCCCCGCTACGGGAGCTCGAGGGCTGGCCCTCGAAGACACTTGAGGCGCAATTACCCTGGGGGACCAGTCCCCCAGACCCCCTGGGGCTCCGCTGCGCGGAGAGCCCGGGCTACGAGAGCTCGAGGCTCCTCGAATATACACTAGATATGTATGAGAAATCTATTTAAATCAACTGTATCAATTCAAGCTTTTATGATTTGTCGTTGTACCACCCAGTTGATGTGACCAATTTAATCCAAATACAAACCCGTTATATCAACTATAATCGATTACAGTATGGATTGAACCTCTTGATGAACTAGTGAATCGATGCAAACTAATGAATTTCATTATAGACCTCAGCGACAAGCCCTGCTATAAATTTCTCAGGCGAACCCTGCTATTTCGACGGAGACCGCATCTGGACCCATTTTTGGTCTCGTGAGGATAGCCTGGGGGTATACTCGTCCAACCTGTACTGTGCGACCAGCGTTCTCATGAAAATTCCGAGCGTTTCATGCCCCGGGGCCAAGCTATCCAGCTCCAGCGCAGACTCCACTGCCGTCTTTACGGCCCCTTTCCCTTCTCTCACCAACACGTCCATGTAAAACGCCCATATGGAGATATCGCTGACATGACTATGGGCCATAGTTTTGATTTTGTCCACAAACTCTGCTCCTTTGCACTTCAATGGCTTCATTTCGACGACCCACCGCGCATGGGCCCACGAATAATAGTTGCGGGGATGCAATTCCCCGGCCCTATACACAATTGCCATCTCGTGGTCCACATCCAACTCTTTACCCCTGGTCGTTAACAACCACCGCCGGTGTTCCCACAGCATGGGCGATTTGGTGTGCTTTTTGAGCGGAGAGCTGAACAGCACGTCCAGCAGCCGCAGCTCGTTTTCGATCGAGACAACCCCCTGTTCAACCAGCTTCTTACGGGTATTCACGGCATGCAAATTCTCGCTCGTCTCGACCACGGCTACTAAACTCAGCCCGCGGAGCCGCAACAGGTCGCCCCGGTGTATCAGCCGCTCGTACTCGGGCCTCATCGCGACATAGGTCCGCTTCAGCAGCCGGTGGGGAATGCCCAGGACCCCTTCCTCCGCAACAAACACAATGCTCTCATAATCCGGGGGCAGCAGCTCTATCGATCTGAGCCGCGAGTCTTCAAAGTACCGCTCGAGCTCCTCGACGGCCTCCATCTGTATCGGTTACTGACCAGCCAATAGATTGTCCCAAATCAATGGTCGTCCGATATTGCCTCGACAATACCAAAAAATGGAATCAAAGTCGCGATACGAAGTCGAGCAGGTGGTAAGTACTCGGTCCATTGGGCTCTGTGATGCGCTAACATGGTAGCTTGACCGGAACTCGACCCGCCCCGTGAATATCAACCAGGTGACGGTCGAGGGGGCCTTCAACGCCCGGGACTCGTTTGTTCACGCCCAGGTCGCTCCGCTCCTGGCGCAGGAGAGCGCCACTCTGGAGGCGGTGGTGGGCCAATTGGACGCTGCTGGAGAGCGACTGCGGTCCTTTGGCATTTTCGACACAGTGCGATGCGCGGTGGACTTGGCGACCCCGTTTGATCTCGATGACTCGAGCACAACCCGTCCTCTTGAGCTCGATGTGCTCTTCTCGGTGACCCCGGCGCACCAGCAGGCCGCTCGGATTGCTACGACGACTACTGATGAGTTTGTTGGTGGCGCGTTGGCGCTGAGGGCGCATAATTTCCTCGGCGGTGCCGAGTCCTTGGAGGTACTCCTCTCCGGCGGAGATCCTCTCAACCAGGCGATTGCGACGAGCCTGCGGGCCCCGGTCAATGGGTGCCACCGGCTTGCGGCCGAGTTTGAGGGCAGCTGGACCTCTCGGGTCGTGCCGTGGGGCTCCCACACCCAGACCGCCCGCAATGCGGTTGCCCGGTTATTGTACCAGAATAGCAACGCGTGGAACTCGTCTGTAGAGCTCATTACGAGCACGCGGGACGTCCATGACGTTAAGGACAGCGCCAGCGACTCGGTGCGGCTCGACTCTGGCGAGTCGATCAAGACGAGTGTGGCCGTTTCGACGCAGATTGACACCCGGGTGGGCGCTGGGTTCCCGACCGAGGGGATCAAGGCGTATTCTCAGGCGGAGCTGGCGCTTCCTGTGCTGAGCCAGGGGCTCGGGGTCCAGAGCGACGTTTCCTTTGCCAAGATCACCAGCGGGTTTGACCTGTGGAAGACGCTTGATCCGGCCAAGGACCGGCTGATATTCAATGCCGCGTTCAACATTGGCGCCATTGGCGGAAAGACCTCTATTGTGGACCGGTTCTTCCTCACTAGCAAGGACGTTATGGGCTACGCCAGCGGCGCATTGGGCCCACAGGACTGCCAGGACTCTATTGGCGGCAATGGTTTCTACAGCGCTTCGTTGGCTCTGTTTGGTAAGCTGCCACGCCAGGTCAATCTCGACGGCAATCTGCGGTACAAGCTCTTCTTCAACGGTGGTATGAGCGTTGCCGGCAACGAGGGCTCCAGCGACCGTCTTGGTCCACGTCTTTCCAGCGTGCTCTCGGCCCCAATGGCCACTGCCTGTGGCATTGGGTGTGTCTACAGATCCCCAATTGCCGAGCTCGACGTTTCTTACAGCTTCCCACTGGCCCACAACGGCTATAGCACCAAGCCTGGTCTCCAGTTCGGTCTGACCATTGGCGTAGAGTAATGCATCCTATTTATGCCAGCTAGATTGTACAATTACAATTGAAAAGGGGGTTTGGGGGCTTGCCCCCAACTACAGGGGGTCTGGGGGACTGGTCCCCCAGTTCTCATTACACCGTAACAAAAGTTGCACTTGTTGGCACCTTTCATTCGTACCAGGCTCGAGAGTCCTAATCGACCCTCTCCAGTTGAGGTGATAACGCCGATCCCATCTTTGCAACACGAAAAAAATGAGTTCGATGGAGGTGGACAGTAAGTGAGCCAGCGATGCGGAAACACGACTAACCATGGGCAGAGCCGGTCCTGGATGCGCCAGCGGTCAAGTCCATTGAAGGGTGGGTGATTGTGGTGACCAATCTCCACGAGGAAGTGAGCGAGGAGGACGTGATTGACTTCTTTTACGAGTTTGGCGACGTGAAGAACATTAGAATGAACCTGGACGGGCAGACGGGGTACGTCAAGGGGTACGCCTTCATCGAGTACGCGACCTCGGAGGAGGCAGAGGCCGCCGTGGCCGAGGCCAACGGCACCGAGTTCCTGGGGCGGATCCTCGAGGTGGACTTTGCATTCGTGAGCGCTGCGCCGGGCAAGGGCTCGTACACGGGGTCCTCCAAGCAGCGGGAGCGTAGCCGGAGCCCTGGTAGATAGATGTGGTTTTAATTTATTTATTTGCTGTATATTATTTGATTGATTGATTTCTCACGGCCATTTTGACCAAATCACCAACTTTCCTCCCGACGACGAACTGGAAGACAAATGTGGGTGCTGTGGAGCGCGGTGAGCCCGTCCCGGCGGTTCCTGTGCCCGGGGAAATCGTACGTGGTGGGCAGGGGCACTGAGGCCGACATCCGGCTCGAAGCCTCCGCGGAGATATCGAGGGCGCACTTTAGCATCTCCATTGGGCCTCCGCACGGGCGGTTTGTGGCGCGACGGTCCAATGTCGTGCTAGAGGCGCTCTCCATTGCGGGCGTGGCGGTCTATGACGACCGTAACCGCGCCGAGGCGAAGATTGGCCACCACCAGAGCACGGAGCTCTACGCGAAGCGCCAAAAGATCCGGCTCGTACTCCCGCCGGCGTCGAAGCAGCCCCTGGAGGTGTACCTCGAGTGGGTCGACGTGGTGTTCACGCTGTCTACGGGGATGGACTCGATTGAGGACCAGGACCGGTTGACGAGCGAGATCCGGGAGGTGCTGGAGCCGATGGATATTAAGCTCATCAACGAGATGCACCCGCTGACGACCCATCTCATCCAGGGCAAGCTCAAGAGCGTAAAGTCCTTGAGTGCACTAGTACGCGCTATCCCCATTGTGACCCCAGAATTTGTAGACCAGGTGGTCAAGAAGCAGAGCAATGGCCGGTACTGTCTCGAAGACCGCTTTGAGATGCCCGATCCACTGCAGTACGTACCGGAGAAGACGCTGTTGCCCAATATCAAACGCAAGAGTCTCTACGAAGGGGTTACGGTGGTGTTTGGTTCAGTTAACCATCGAGCCGGGCTCGTGGACCCCATTACGGCTGCGGGCGGGAAGATTGTCATGCTAGATACGGCCAAGTACAACTCTGCGGAATCGGCCGCGGCGTTTCTGAGTAAGAAGAGCGCGAGGAGCGGGACCGACTCGTGGGTCGTTATCGATCCCGGCAGCGACTCCAATGCGAGTCAGACCATGCTCGGGGCCGCAGCCACGCTCAGTATCCCGGTTCGAGACCCGCAGTCCATTGCGGATGCCATTGTAAAGGTGGACATTGGCTGTGTGCTACAGGGGAAAGCCACCCGCCAAACGTCGGTCATGAACTTTTTTGGTACTTCTTCGTTGCAATCCCCTGCTCCTCCGTCCAGTGGCTCCAATATGGCCCCAAAGACCGCGGGTTCGCAATCCCGGAGCGCTCCAAAGCCGGTGGATCCATTTGACTTGATCGTCAAGCCGAGCCAAAAGTCGCAATCCCCCGCGGCCGAGTCGCAGACTAGTCGTGCCAAGCGGGTGAGGCGGGCCCCAACTCCAGTGGACCCGTTTGAGGCTCTATCGAAGCATAATCCGCCTTCTGGGGACCCAGAACAAGCGAAACGACAGCGGTCCGAGTCTCCAGAGGAGGATCGTAAAAAAACAAAGGCTGAACAGGTGCGGCCTCCACCAGAGCACCAAAAGCACACGGTACGAGGCGGGTTTGATCCCGACGTTCTTGCCCAGCCGGTGGCTGGATTTGAAGAAGACGGTACTCCAGACTTGACCCATTCTCCAGGAGCACTCCAGATGGACGAGCCGGAAGAAATCGACTTTAGCAACTTGAACATTGAAGACTATGCAAATGTTGTTGTGGTCTCTGATACCATCCCTGTCCGAAGAGCGCATCGCCAGCAGCAGCCGGTGAGAAGCGACTACTCTGGTAGGCCAAATTACAAAGGATTCCGCAAATCGGCGGTACTCAAGCCGTCGCGCAAGGTTGATCTAATGTTTGATGATACCATATCGGTCATTGACGAAATGTACAGCCTTGTCAGGGCGAATCAACAGCAGAGAAAAGAGCAACTCGAGCAGACGGCTGATTCGGACGCGAGTGAAGACCTGTTCGTTTCTGAAAATATGGAGGATTTCCTAGACGAAGATGACGAGCCGCAAGAGATGATTCCAATGCCTCAACGGCATCCTGCGCCGCCTCCGCCGCGAATTGACGAGCGCATTGACTCTGACGAGGAGGATAACTTTAGATTCACCACCTAAATAAAAAAAGGGAATCCATATTTATTTGAATGGACTAATAAATTATATACTGTCCCAATGCGACTTATTCTTGGTGATCCATGGGTGCTTCTCTATTTGGTCTAATGGGTATCGTTTGTCTGGGTCATGCTGGAGAAGTCGTTTGATCAGGTCACCGGCCTCCGGGGACACGAAGGAGGGAATGCGCAGGTCAACCTTGGAGATTCGCTTGTAGGTAGCGGCGTGGCCGCTCTCCTCAAACGGTGGATTGCCTACCAGGAACTCGTAGGCCAACACTCCAAGGGACCAAATGTCGACCTTGTAGTCGTGATCCTTGGCCTCGACCATCTCCGGAGGAAGGTAGTCGAGGGTTCCGCACATGGTCGTTCGCCGCGACGTTGGCGCATGCACTGACCACCCAAAATCGGCAATCTTGATGTTCCCATCAATGCCAAGTAGAATGTTCTCTGGCTTGATGTCACGGTGGATAATGTGCTTAGAATGCAAGTATGCGAGGGCGGAGGCCATTTGCGAAATGTACTTGGACGCCTTGGCCTCCGAAAACCGCCCTTCGCTGCGGAGCACCTTGAACAGCTCTCCGTGGATGACGTACTCGAGCAACAGATAGACACGCGTCGAGTCGTGGAAGTGGCCAAATAGCCGTGCAATGTTCGGATGTCGCAGATTCGACTGGATCTCGACCTCTCGGCGGAACTGTTTTTCCACCTTGTACTCAATGAGCTCCTTCTTTTCCATGACCTTTAATGCACACACGTACCCGGTCGCCTTGTCCCGCACGCAGTATACCTTGCCGAACTTGCCCTTTCCCAGCTTTCGGCCTACTTCAAAGTCTGCTAGCGAGTATTGTCGGGGGGTCGCGACTCCAGCAAGGATATTCTTTGACTCGTGGCTCTGGGTAGTGCTACCCGTTGTCGAGGACTTCCTCGCAGTCGCAGCGGACGATTCTTTGATCGTGCGCCGGGGGGAGGCCGGGGGAGGCATCTGGCTGCTGTGGGCCTGCGAATTGCGCCATTGCTGGGCTGACAAAGTCACCACAGTCTTGGCCTTGGGCTGGCTCTGGGGGATCTGATTCTGGGTCTGTAGTGCCAACTTGAGCAGAGGGTGTCTCCCGGTAGACGGAGTAGCAGAATGCTTCTTGGGGCCAGTGGACTCGGCGATCGAGACCCGGGACATTCGCGACTCCAGCGACTGGACCGACGACATGGTATTATATGCTAAAGAGTTGGGGTTAGTATGGAGTTTGGGGTTTTTAAAGGTTTTTACCTACTTTTATTGGTTTTAAAGTCCCCAGGGGAAGCTATTTGTTTACCCTTTTCCCGTTTGGGTCGGCTGCATATTTCATTGCCATGGGAATCCCCAAACCTCAACGCATACCGGTACTAACGGTATTATATTGAATATTCGTATATTGGAATTCGAATATGTCATTAATATATCAATCGATTGGCTATTTTACTAAGTATATAATATTAGGTATAAAAACTAGGTATAAATATTCCGTAGCTTCTTGGTACCTTGTTAGTGTCTTGCGGGCAGTGTACCAAAGATACAATTGACGATCATTCATCTCCACGCCTTGGACGATTGTAATGCGGATTAGCATGCCTAGGAAACATGGACTACACTGTAAATCCCTGCTGACCTGGACGATGGTTGGCGCGTGCACAATAATCGCTAAATTAATGGCCTCCGAGATCAAAAACTCACTCTACATTCCAGGCCCGGTACTATATAGCTTATCGCAACATGGAAAATCTGCAGGCACTATACGCGTGGGCCACCGGCCATGGTGCTCAGGTGTCTCCCAAAGTCAAGCTTGCCAAAACTGAGTGGGGGTATGGCGTGGTGGCTGACCAGGCCCTGGATCAAGGGGAGGTAGTGTGCCAGTGCCCACCAGAGCTCTTTATCGGCCCCAATTTGGCCAAGGAACGGTTCCCCCATGCCGGTATCGACCAATTGCAGACATATGTCAAACTAGTGCTGCTTCAAGAGGTCAAGCGAGGCGAACAGAGCAAGTGGTACCCGTATATCAAGTGTCTCCCCACCAGATCGGAGCTGGGGCTACCGCTGTTTTACTCGGCGGAGGAGATGGTGCCCCTCAAGGGCACGAATATCGCCGCAGACACCCCGTGGAAGCTCAAGCAGCTGCGCGATGAATACGATGCCGTCATTGCCAAAGAAGACCCCAATATCACCCTCGAGGAGTACCAGTGGGCGCACGGTATCTTCACATCTAGAGCCTTCCCGGCGCGGTTCTTTGACCCCACGTACGAGGACATTTCAATGCTGGTACCACTAGTGGACCTGCTCAACTATAGACCGCGCCAGCCGGTCAAGTGGGACATCAATGACACGGGATTCGCACTGGTGGCCGACGCGGCAGTAGAGCAGGGTGATGAGGTATGCAATAACTATGGCCCCAAGAGCAACGAGGAGCTGCTCATGGGGTACGGATTTGCTATTCCGTCCAATCCATTTGACAAGGTAGCGCTGCGTCTGGGTATGAACACATTCCCCGTAATCGAGGCGGGGATGAAAAAGTACTTCTCCCTTGAGCCTCCAAAGGATCTAGTGTTTTTCCTTACCCGAGAGTGTCCGCTCACCGATGCGCTTATTGCGGCGTTCTGCGTAGTCGCGGCAGATTTCCACGACAATGACATGCCGGCCAATGCGAGGGGCATTACCCGCCTCCGGGGGCTCAAATCGCTGCTCGGAGGGCTCCAGCGGAAGCGCACTCAGCTGTCTCCTGTCGAGGACCAGACCTCTCCTCGCCACTACTACGTGGAGGGCCAGTTGGAGATCCTCGACCGGGCCATCGCCGGGGTTAACCAGCTCATTGAGGCCGAGACCAAGGGGCATCGGGTAGTTAATTTAACCACCCTCTCCGAGACCGATCCGCAGTTTGTGAGCGCAATTGTGGCCCACTACGCGGTCGAGAGCGTCCAAGAGCTGATTGAGATGCAGCTCGAAGACGAGGCTATACTAATCTACGGCACTACCGGTCGAGATCCGTCGGCTATCGGTCCTGCGACCCTCGAGTCGCTGGAGGCGGCCGAGACGCTCTCGTGCGATATGTACACTTTTGAAAACGACATGCAGCAGCTCCACGAGGCACACCCAGGGCTTTTCCCGCACGGCCTTAGCGAGGATAACTTTGCTCTCTCCAGCAAGAACATGGAGCTCTACGGCGAGAACTGGGATGACGCAGAGGGCCAATTGAGATTCCATTTAGTCCTATGATCTCCATACCTGCATCTGTATGTTCTCTAAATCGGCATCTCCCCTACCGCTACGCTCCCCATATGAGGCGCCCCGGACTAGTGTTATTCCGGGGCAAAAACCGGTTTAGAACACAACCTTATTCTATAACTCTAAATACGAGTGCTCCATAGCAAAAGCCTTGGAAATTCATCCTCAGCTACAATACTGTAGTGCCGACTCTAATAAATCGAAATGTGACATCTTCCCCGCCTTGTCGATAGATAAGCACCGCTCGGGCTATGAACAGGAAGGTAGATACGATAAGCGTATGGCGCGCATGCAAGGGTAGTACAAGCGAAGCGCGGGGGCAGCAGTCTCGCATAAGCTTTCCCGATTGGGAGGAGGAGGAAATGAGCCTCCGAGCACTAAAATGTCATTAAACCACCCAAATCACCCCATTAGAGGGTACTTTTTGGGGGTCTGGATGTAGCGCTTTGCACGGAGAATTTCATGGACTAGCTTAGGGCTGGGTTGGCCAATTGGCGGTGGACATATGGCGATATCTGCGTGCCCGCCAAGTGGTGGGACATCGCGACATGGAACGGAACCGACAATAGCCGCCAAACGTTATACACAACAGGCTGCCTCGGTGGAGATGAGCCCCATATCGGGGGTTGGCTACCTTTCTGTCTCAAGTATGGCCCCGTGGTTGATCATTATATAAACCCCCAGGGGAAGGACTCTTTCCCCCTCTATCACAGAGGACATGATGAGTACTACGCAGACAACCACGACTACTACCGTGAGAAAGGTAGAGCCCCACGAGTACAAGCGGGCTGCCCAGGTGCTCGCTGAGGCGTTTGGAGACGACAAGGTCTCGTGCTACTTTTCCGACTGCGACGGGAACACCCGAGAGCAGGCCAAGAAGCTGGAAATTGAGATTTACGAGTACATTGTTTATGCGCACATTCTCCGAGGGGTGGTGCTCACAATAGGCGACTTTGAAGGCATTAGCTGCTGGATGCCGCCGGGCCAGAACATGGACGACTGGTGGACCATTCTCAGATCGGGCATGTGGCGGCTCAATTTTTCGCTTGGGAAGGAGGGCAAGAAGCGGTACTTTGACGAGTTCCTCCCATTGCTGCACGACGTGAAGGCAGAGTGTATGGGGGACCGTGATAACAAAAGCTGGTATCTGGTGTATATTGGCACCCTCCCATCTGCGCGAGGCAAGGGCTATGGCCGAAAGCTCATTGAGTACGCCACGGACCTGGCCGATAAGGATGGTCTTGCGTGCTACCTCGAGGCGACGACCGACGCTAACTTTTCCGTATACAAGAAGTTTGGTTTTGACTATATCAAGACGATTGAGCTGAAACGAAGTGATGAACCAATTCCTATGATGATCATGATCCGTGAGCCTAAAAAGTGATGTCTTTATTTATTTCGGACATAGTTCCTAGTTATGACAATTAACTCCTTACGATATGCGCAGATGGCAAATTGATTATTTCTTTGAATCATTCTGACATGCAGTAGCCGGGCTATTAAAAGGCTGTTTATCCATCAATTGAGTCAATATAGGTTTTAAAATTGTGAAACGTATACATCTGCTCCTATAAATCTTTTAAATGTTGATTTTTCGCGCTCCCAATGCATAATCAATTGTATTTTGCATGCATATTGATGGGGCTCATGTGCGGCTTATGCGACAAAGTTTCATAGATAACGCACGAAAATGCATGACAAAAAGCTACAACACTTGCTGTTCCCGCGTTGTCTCCAACCGCGGTACTTGGACAAGCTCTCAGGTGCTTAACTGCTGCCGATCGAACGAGAGACGGTGTTGCCACCTGGATATGGTCGTAGCTGACTGCGTTAGCCCGGAATCGAACCGGGGGCTCATCGATGGCAACGATGAATTTTACCACTAAACCACTAACGCATATGCTTCGAGCCGGATTCGAACCGACGATCTCGTCATTACTAGTGACGCGCCTTACCAACTTGGCCATCAAAGCTACTTGTTATGACGTCATTTGTCTCGATTCTCCCGATTCGGAATTTTTCGTCGATCAAGCGCCTCGTGCGGCTCATGAGGCTCGATTTATTTGCTCAAGCGAGGGCGTTGGCCCGTACAGTTCCCACTGAGGAAAACAGGAAATGCGCGGAGAAAGAGTACAAAGAATTTATCGCGCAGGATAGAAAGACGAGGAAGGAGTTTTGGACAAAGTTCCTCGCTGGACTGGTTGGCCCAGACATATGGCAGGTGCAGCCGACATGCACAACGAAAAAGTGCACA
>JAKTQL010002532.1:0-17445 GCA_030558815.1 Blastobotrys malaysiensis
TTGCATTCCAATGGAATAAAAGTCTTGGTCATTATGTTTTTGTGGGGTTATGTCGAGTGGCAAAGTAGTGATGGTGATAACGGCAAAGCTCCGATACGCGACCCACCGCGCTAGCAATTAGCAAGCAAGAGAATGGGCGCCAAAGACAATTGGTTAAATTACAGCGTACTTTGATTCCATAGACATATACACCTACAGATGTTTGAGCAAGCGAATAGTTGAATTCGTATTTTGGCAACAATATCTGGTGTAGTATCGGGTATGCCAATTAGTGGCCAAACTCCAAACTTACAAAGTGTACCGATATTTATTTTGTTAATAACGAGTCTCAAATATGAAATGTACCAATTCGTAGTTTTTAGTAGTATTAGGAGAATCTTCAGGAGCATTCAGCAGATGGAAGTGAGTAATCCCACTGCAATACCTGGTATTAAGATATCTAATGACTAAAAGCACTTATCACAGTATTAGGAATAGTGATGATAGAAGGGGATAAAAAAATTTTGTTGGAGATTATAGTATTCGCCTAAAAGACTAGGACGTGGAAAGAAGAGTTTCACGAGGAGGCATAGATTTACCGCGTCATAAGCTTTCCATCGCATTGAACTCCAGTAAGGCCTACCGTACTGGAGGATTATCTCTACTCATTACACTCACGATCAATAACAATGAAAATTAGCACGCTTTTCTTTTCAATTAACTGCTATTCAGATTCTTTATTGGCGACTGAACCTGGTTAAGGTTTCGATTGAGGAAGAACATGCAATCAAACTGATCTTCACAAAGAGTGATAAGCCAAAAAAGTATATAACCAAAGAGGATGGAGAAAAATTGTTCAAGAAAATGGCGCTAGAGACTCTTAATCCAGGCCAGTACACTGGCAGCCAAGGCCACGCTTTGCGTGTCATCACCATCATATCTTGTTTATTCAGCATTGTGTCTACAGCGGCAACCCTATGGTGGTGGTTAAAATATGGAAACAAAGGTTACCAATATAGGCACCTTTTAATATGGGCCCTACTTGCATTTGATTTTGGAAAAGCAGTAGTAATGATTGTGTATCCTATAAAATATTTAAAAAGTGATCTCCCTTTGGACACAGTGCACCACACCGTCTTCTGCGACGTGATTGGTTTCCTAACGTCGATGTTTATAGAAGGAAACGATATTGCCACGCTATCCCTGGCAGTAAACACGGCGCTAGTAGTATTCTTTCCCCGTTACCTCAGTCGGCACAAGAAGCAAATGCGCATCTTGCTTGGTGTGCTATTTCTTGTTTTCCCTATAGTTTTGGCCGGTACTGCACTGGCGAACGAAGGATATACACATTTTACGGCATGGTGTTACATCAGAGTGTTCCCTATATGGTATCGTATCGCTTTGAGTTGGGCACCTAGAATTACAATTGTATTGGGAATCGCACTGATTTATATAATTATATACCTTCATGTGCATTCCCAGATTCAGAATTTGGAGCGCTCGCTGAGCATGATAATCCAGTCTCGAGGTGGATCTGTAAGCTCCACACTCCCTATTAAAGGTAGGTTCCGCGCATGGCTGGCACAGTTCCCGGGGTTGGCATACCTATCTCCATTTGATTGGCGATCTGCGACAATTGCGCGTTTCAAGACCACCGATGGAACAGCTACGGCTACAGTAAACAAATTCGTGATACCAGAGGAAGAAAGTCCAACAAAACAAAGGTCTTTTGACAATCTCCAATCATTTATCAATTCGGAAAATTACTTAAAATTCCAAATGCGACGGTCATCTATAGAACGAAACGTTGGGTTCTTATTCATTTATCCAATTGTCTATGTGCTTATTTGGATATTTCCATTTGTACAAGAAATGTTACATTATCATTACGACCTTGACAGAGCCTCGCTATTTTGGATATCAGTTATTGCTGATTGGATGAAGCCCTTTTCAGGATTTGTGAATGCAGTGGTATTTGTTATTAAGGAGAAGCAGCATCTGAATACCGGCGCACATGTAATCAATACTAATCCCAAGAAACAACGACGAGCACGCTTGACCAAAAAATCTGAATTGCCTTTGGGGAATCCTAGTGGCCCTGGTATCGAATGGGAACAGTTCGTTGTGGGCAAGCCATTGATATTGACCGAATCCCAGGAGGAACTGAAGTCAATGATACACTGGTCTGAAAATATGTGGTCCACAAAGTCGAAGAAGGAAAAGGGAGGAAGTTCCATTGATGTTATCTCGCCGCTGACCCCGTTACGGAAACAAGACGAAAACGTAGAAATGGACTTACTCGAGTTTCTTGACAGCATGTAAAATAGCCACCAATTGGGTTTCAATCTTGACTTCATGGAAGGCTCAATCCGTCACATGATGAAATGGCATTGTAGTGAGGTGGAGTATATGGATATAGACCGTCATATGACGGGGCAGGACCAGTGAAAGAATTTGCTAAACGAATTTCACTCGCCCGGGTACGAGAAGTGGCAGACGTTAAACTTGGCGGAGGTGCGGTTGGATTGTATGCATCAACACTTATCGTCACTGGTACCTCCAACACGCATCGTGACTGTCTCCAATATGTTTCGATGAGTAAAGAATACATCAAAGTTGTGTGGCATGTCGAGAATGCAGGGATAACTCGATCCTTTTGCTCTGGAAGAGTCAATGGGAGCTGGATAATCGAACTGTAAGAAACTACTCCATTTGATGCCAATTGCTTTTCCCACACCAGATTTGGCAATGCCAATTTCTGGGTTACCAATACCTCAACGGAGGCGTTCACGCCATCCTCGTCCTTCTTAGGGATGCGGTTCAAAGGTTTGAGGGTCGTGAGTGTAGTAGCCAAAAGTTTGTATGAGACCTTTGAAAGTACCTGTTGAGGAGTAGTTGTACTGTTAAGTGGCGTGAAATTCAGCCTAGCGCTAAACAAGGTTGGCGAACCAGATGCTAGGTACATCACCGGAGAGTTTGTGACTGTTAATGCACTGACCCCTAAGGAAGTCTTTTTGAGTTTACCCTTTACGACTTCCTTTGAGGCTTGAAACTCGGTAGGATTCGAAATTCCAGATGCAATCGGGTAGGCTCCGTACAATGGTATCGTTCTGGAGACTTCTGAAATTGGGCTAGACTTTGATCTGAAGATCTGTCCTGTAACAGAATAAGAAATTGACGAGGGACTATTAGCAGTTCCTACACTTGATGGTAGCCTTAGATGGGTAGAGATGCTATCGTTGCAAAGCGCATTATGCAAATGGATTGGTACTATCAATGAGAAGGAGTATGTGTATTTGTATGCCCTCTCAAAGACCTTAGACCGTGGGACTACTTCAGGAGGAATCACCATGCGACATAGAGTATATTTTCGGTTCATTTGGCTCTCGCCATAGAGCTTAGTCTCACGAATAGTCTCTACTATTTGGAACGCTACCTGCACCTTTGAGAAATCAAAGGTCATGCTTGGGTTGATAACTATCCGCCCCGAGATAATACTTCCTGGCTCCAGTACATGATCTGGTGGGCCATCCACTTCAATAGCGAAAACCTTCTCCTCATTGTGATTAGGCGACCTCTCAACCAAACACGCCGGTGCGTAACTAGGTGGTTCTTCCATCATATATAGATTCTGACGGCTATAGAGACAAGTCCAAACTGACCACCTGTTTAAATACAGGCCGTACAGATGCTGAACCTTTGATATTTATAAATGCAGTCTCGACTTAAGAAACCAACCGGGATGCCCCCGGGTTTGTTTGAAAGTCTAATACCATAAACTGACCTGTTCAGCAAGTGAAAATGTTTCCTGGGCTTGAGTCATTCATATGCATCGGAACTGCACCTACTGCTTCAACGGTCGATGACCAATCACACGTCATTCGCATCGCCAAGGGACATTCATCCCCACAAATCAAGGAAAACGACAAAATGACTCTATCGCATTCAATAATTTGATCATCATCATCTTTTGCTGCTAGATCTAGAACCCAAATCCCAATGAAGAGTCATATTACTAAGCCTCTGGGGGTCAACGTCGGTACATAGTGGAAGTACGTACAACGGTAAACCGATCGCGCATTCTACTTCTGTGGCCATGTCTCATTTTACAGTACCGGTAGTAAAATACGATTCCGCTGGAACATACCCTCAGTCAACGACAACATACTAGTAAAAACCTGTCCAGCAGATTTACAACCATGTTGAGTAGTCCAAATAAGATGAATATAATTTTATCAATATAGCGTGGGCACTTTCATCTGTATGATATGGTGTTTTAGCTACTCAGTCTTCCATGTAACACCCTGATATATCTCGCTGGTGTACCGGTAGTACAAATCATTGGTGAATATCAAATAGGAGGTTGATGATCCAATGCTATTAATCAATTGACAGGCTAGGATTTCATACAAAAAAAATAATAATTGGATAGGGACAAAGATAGAAAAATAACTATGGGTTAAATGCATTAATAGACTTCAGATATTCAACAAGCCGCTTATAGTCGGAATGAAGGAGCTCGATATCTTTCAACTTCAGGTCTGCAGTCTTTGTTGATAAGAGATGGTCAACTGGTGGCTTGATTGACGGCAGCTGTGACTGAGTACTAAGTTGTGCTGAGCTGGAATTAGCAGACTCATCGTAAAAGGTACGGAAGGACTTAATAACACCAATATTGGATAATCTACCCAACAACGGGTTATTGTGTTGATCCGCCGCAGAAACACGATTAAGACTATCTTCAGACTTTGTTCGCTCAATAGGAGTTGACGAATTTGAACTTTGATCTAATCCAATAACCTTACGAGCATCCTCTAGAGTCTGAGGGTATTGCTGCTTAGGATTGGGGCCCTCATGAGTCAGCTTACCCATAAGAAACCTATAAGTGACGCCCAGGGTCTTGAGACTATTGTCGGCAATATCCGCAGTCAAGCGCTTGGCTCTGCTGTCCTTGCGTTCCCTTCCGGGTTTGATCTCATCAGGCTTGATATCTTTGACTTCTTCCTGAAGGGGATCCGTTTTAACCACGACTAGAGGCGTGATATCCACTTCTTTCGGAACATCTTCAGGAGTTAACCCCAATGTCTCAAGCTTTAACGATTGCAAGAATGCCACAGCTGCCTCAAAGTTCGTCAAGCAATACAGATGCTCCCCATGGAGGAACTGCCTGTTTCTATAGCGGTTAACAAACTGGAGGTTATGCCATAGGCTTGGAGTATCGAAATAAATAAACGTGTAAATGAGCGCTGGCAAAATGGAATCCGCTGAAGTTGAGCGCTTGGGAAGGAACTCTGTTAATGCAGTAACAATAACCCGATGTGCTTTGATGAGGTGTTGTAGCTTTCGTTTTGGCGTTTGTGCTGCATCCATCTTGTGCAATTGCTGGCCTGCTTCACCCAGTGACGGGTATATACCTTCCTCGTCAACTTGGAGATCTAGATGTTTGAAGGTGATAGGAATCTGCCGCAAAACTTTCACACGCGACTGGAGGAAATCATTTGTTTCAATGTCGTTACTGCAGAATGAAAGCTTAAAGATCTTGGGATACACCTCAATGCACGCTTTGGCTTCTGCATCCTCAAGAAGTTGGTTCTTCCTTGCTGGACGCCGAGCACGTTCTTTCTTCTTCTCCGTAATTTCCTTGTACGTCTCCATCGCCTGATACTCTTTGGCATGCGATGTTGCACCTTCCTGGAGATAATTATCGCATTTCGTTGCAAACTGTTCGTAGAAGTCCTGGTACAGGTTTGATATGTCATCGGCAACTAGCGGGGTTGTATAACGAGGCTCCTGTAGTGCCCGAATGAACTGCTCCACATACTTGTCCAATCGATCCGGTAGTTTATTGTAGTATCTGGGATCGCGCTCGATTCTATCCTCTTCAGATTCCTTTACACTTCCATTGTCCGATCCCGTCAGGGATACGTTGTCGGGTTCTTTAACTGGGTCAGAAGGGGCAGTTTCATGCTGGTCGATTATAGGGTCTTTTACTCCGTACGACTCCTGACTTGCAAGCTGCGAACGCTCCTGCTCCGCGGGTGGAGGTGTATGGAACATTCCAGAGAGTTTTGGTGGACTTTGAGAGGTTGGGTTGGTCTTATCTGCCGAACGGGACATGTGTTTAGACACGGCACACCGGGACCAGAGAACTCATCTCAAACCTCCAGATATTGAACAAGAAACTAGTCTTGTGCTTTTTGGAGGCTTTATTAGAGTTGACTCGATAATATTATGGGATGTTTGGTAGAAAGAGGCCTTATCATTTCAAAAATGACGAGGAGAGGTCCAAAAGAAGGCTCATTGAGTCGATGACGAATCTCTCTCTCCAGCAACAACAGCTGGATCCATCTTATCTGCCACCAGTGCCAAATGGCACTGTGACGCCTCCTATAGAATACATGGACACGAGCGGACCGGATACGGTATTTATTCCATCAATTGATGAATTCCTTGAGGACGACGAGGAGAATGAGCCGAGACCATTTTTCAACTTCCCAGCGTCGTTCTTCTTTAATGCACCAAGATTGAAGCCGAGGTTCTATCAAAGGCCGTCGAAGGCTTTGACCATATACAAACCAAAAGAAGCTGTGATATGGGAAATGATACTAAATGGCATGTCTGCAGAGAATGGATTCGAACCTATGGATATTGACTAGTTTTGATTGCTCTGCCGCCGCCCTATTCAACGTACATGGTGACGAACGATATCCATTGCTGCTATTGCATCTTCACTTGAATCATGCTGACCCGTCTGAATAGTGCGTGATAAATAGGTCCAAGTCAGCTGTTTAAGTGATTTCCGATAGGGTGGATCGTAATCTGGATAGCGCAAAGCAGTGTCTATGACAGATTTGTGAATTATGCGCATAGCGTTGAAATCATTATCTAGACCATGGCCAAGAATTATCGTGCTTTCAGACACTAAGTCAAAGAATAGCCGGCGTGCTTCTTTGAACGAGATGGTAGGCAGTATTGTGCCATCCGGAAGCTTTAAGCCAGCATCCAGATCGGAAATCCCGCTATAAAGAGTATTGTAGTCAATTATCTGACCAAAAGGATGTACGGTTCGGTCGAGAACCACCCTTTTTGTAAAATAGTCAACAACCGTGAGTCGTACCATTTCAGTTCCAAACGTAGTATATGACATTTCGCAGTCCAGCCCTACAGCCTTGAGGGTCTTTGGAGTAGTTTTAGCAGGAGTATGTGCAAAGGGAATAATGCTCTGAAGGGCTCCAGGGTCATCAACCTTGAAGACATGATAATCCTTCATTTCACACCCTGGGGAGCCTTTCGCGCCTTGGCAACAATCGTGTCGTTTCTCCTTGAATAAAGACGATGGGACAGGAGTTGCACGTCTAGGATGATAATGACAAGTTGACTTATCGCCAACATGAAATGTTGACTGACAACGGTCGCATGTCTTTTCGGACTTCGCAGTAAAGAGGACTTCCTTGGGAATGTCTAATATATATCCCCATTTCCCGAGCACTTCTGGCTCGATGATTAGTTTGGACAGTTTTTTAAACACCTCAGTTGGAGTTTCCTGAGGCATATTCCGAGAATCTCCATCCTTGAGTTCATGCTGCTTTTTATAAGTACCCCTCTTGATATCCATTACTAAATGGCGGATATTATTCGGATATGTTGCTTTACTGCTCGCTTTAGCAACTTTATATTCAGCTTCAACAGCATGGTAATTGGGGAGCTCCATTTTTATTTCCCTCAGCGCTTTCTGGATAGCATGGAGGTAGTTTTGGCGTTGCTGAAGTGTCGCTGGGCTATACGGAAGGACTGGTTTGGGCAGCAATTTGATATCCGATGCAGGAAGTTGTTGATCGTTTCGTTTAACCGAAATATCTCGTTCAGAGTTACTTGAGTGCTTATCTGATGCCTTATTCTCAGCAGCTGTAGATGCCGTTTGCGAAACGGGCTTGCAGGGTCTAGGTTTGAGTTTCGAGGGAGCCGAATTCTCTTGCTTGGATGGTATCGCCGCGGCAGTTAGCTCAGGAGGTTTATTAGAATCCACTGTAGAATTCTTGGGTACTTTTGTTATAGCCTCGAGTCTGATTCCGCCTTCATCATTGGGTGTTGAACTGGCTTTTAGCTCTGTCTTCGGGCGCTTGGGAGCTGATTCTGTTGGTTTATCGTCCTCTATGGATCTCTTTTTAGAGAGGTCATGGTGAAAAATGCAGTTGAGCAAAGTACAATCTCGGTTATCTTTTAACGCTGGACATAGAATATGATTAAATAATTTGGCCCCGGATGCAAACATGTCGTATCCGTCGTCAGTAGTGGTTCCAATCAATCGGCCGGCGACAATAATAACTCCCGACTTGACACGCATTACCACTGTACTGCCAAATCATACAGCCAATATTTTGAAGAAAAATGCCACTGGCAATAAAATTTGTCTCTGTTATAGGAAGAAATGTATGCCCAACTATGATTGTTGTTCATTGTTGCTAACCTGCGAAAGAACTCTCCTTTATACCTACGCTCGTTTGATAACAGCGAAGAGCAGCCTGAAAAGAATAGTTTGCAATATCATTTCCTGTCACATATGGCACTTGACTATATCATATCACAGCTTGGTTATTCAGAGACTACCCGTGATTATGCACTATTATTAGTCCATGATGGTATTGCAGTGTACGGCAGTCTTACCAATACTGGCGTCAAGTTTTTAGTTGGAACCAATGCTTACGAAAGTGCCAAATATGATCTCGGGGCAGTAAGTACACAGTATTGGAGTAACCTGAGGTAAAAACTAATTGTGCTAGGCTCTTCGATCAATTCACAAGGCTTTTATTAGCTACACGTGCAATCCATTCAGCAACACTGATGACAACGAGAGTGAAATTACGAGTAAAGCGTTCGATAACTCCATTGAGAAAATTGTGATCGCATGGAATTCGGCAACTGGTGGGCTATAGATACCCTAAATCCACTCACCGTTGATATTTATTTGTTCAATCACAACAGAATGCCGTATTTGGTAGTTTTTCTGATTGGCGTCGCCAAGTCGCGTGCGGCTGGATGGAAAATTAAGTTAAGGTGTTAACTACTTTTTTTTTTATCGCGGATATGGTACATGTAGATAGAATATTCATCCCAAGAAATCTTTTATCGCACTACGCACTCAACGCTGAAAGTGTGTTCAAGTCGCAGAAAGTGAGGTATATTGCCAAGGCTGAGGTGATATTTGAGGCTACGAAGCTGAATAGAGTAATTTTTTTTTGAATTGGTATGCTTGATATTCTTCTTGGGGAGACTAGACTAACAAGATCAACAGTATCTTGACCCATTTGTATATCCCGAGGATTGATTTTTTTCAAGGTCGAGAGTTTGTAATATATAGACACCACAGATAAAAAATTGCTATCGAAGGTATGTGCGATTTATTATCCTTGAAGTGAATGCCTGCTAATTGTGCTTTTTAGATGGATGCGCCTGTCCAGATCGATTTGTTTGCTGGCCTGAAGAGGCTGGAGACCTTATGCAAGGAACAGAAGCTTACCCTGACGACGGAACTCACCCTGGACCGAGGATATGAATATTATCTTGCCAAACTTGCGGAAATCTCACTGATTCCAAAGTTTGTGTTCCCAGTGCTGGCGTCGCATAGCGAGTTGGTTCTTGAAATTGTTGCTCGATGGATCACCGATGTCCCTGATAAGAATCACGATAAAGTCGTTGCAGCACTCGGACTTGTATCTTCCATTTTCCCTGAGGTCGATGTGCTTATAGAAAGTTACCTCTCGCAGAATGGCCGATACCAGCGTTTGTTCACTTCTGGAGATTGTGGTGCCGCTCTCCTGGCCATTTATAGACTTCTTACCCACGATCGAGAGAGGTACCTAAAGTACATTGAACCTTCGTACCTATATGCTATAATTTCTGATGGAAAGTCTCAGGTATGGACCTACCTTTCTTTGCAGATCCTGGGACACTTTTTCCATGCATCGAAAGAAAAGGTTGACCAATGGCTGGTACAGAGAATGGATATTTCTAAGCCAATTATTGGTGACCTTGAAGATACCACGAATGCAGACTACCTCTTTTTGTCTGTTCTAGAGGCCAAGCGGATTTCGAATGCAAAGAGAATGGTACAAAGGTGTGCAGTAGAGGTTAATGAGACGCAGTTGTCATACAACTGCAACAAGCTCTTGGTAAACCTGTGTGGTGTGTTGGTACCAAGACTTTCTCTCCCTCAAGATTACGACAGTAACTTCGTTCGGACCAGGGGCGCGCTTACGGCAATTAGAGATCTGGCTATTGCACTTCGGTCTTCTGATCCTCTTTTACTTACTGGCTACACCGGTGCTGGAAAAACTTTTTACGTTGACGAGTTATCAAAGATTTTTGGTCGACATGATGATCTGGTAAGAATCCACCTCGGTGACCAAACAGACGCTAAGATTCTGGTTGGCACATACTCTACAGGCGAGAAACCCGGGTCGTTCGAATGGTGTCCGGGAATTCTCTCTGTTGCAGTCAAAGAGGGGCGATGGGTGTTGATTGAAGATATTGACAAAGCACCAACCGAGATTCTGTCGGTGCTTTTGCCGTTACTTGAAAAGAGAGAGCTTCTCATTCCCTCTAGAGGAGAGGTTATTAAAGCTGGTCGAGGGTTTCAGGTATTCGCGACAATGAAAACACTTCCGCGACGAGGTAGGAGTGGCGAGGAACCTGATATCATCCCGGATATTATTGGTAAGCGTCTATGGAGACAGGTTCCGGTTACCCAACCTAGTATGGTTGAGCTGAAGCATATTATTCAATCTCGTTTCCCAATCTTGACTAATCTAGCCGAGCGCTTCATTGAAACATACGAACAAGTTCTGTTGGCGTATACTGGGTCCAATAAGCTGTCACAAGGGAGACAGATTTCAAGCCGAGATCTGATCAAATGGGCCAAACGAGTTGACCGAATGCTCCAGAAGCAAGGAATTACTGAATCTGATGATGCCCTTCCTTCGGCACTTTATGATCACATATTCGCCGAGGCTGTTGACTGTTTTGGTGGGTTTTTGTCGTCTCTGCCTGCAAGGGAGTATATTGTTCACGTTATTGGTGAAGCTCTTCATATCCCATCCGTTCAAATCGAGCTCTTCTTAAAGAAGCATACCCCGACCTTTAGCATTACTCCGACAGGCTGTTATATCGGACGAGCAGCACAACTAGACAAATCTTATGTCGAGTCGCGATCCAAGGCGAGGATTCAGGAGGCACAAAGGTCGAAATTTGCACTGACCAACCATAGTCTGCGGCTTTTGGAGCAGGTCGCAGTTGGCGTATCAATGGCCGAGCCTGCTCTTCTTGTTGGTGAAACAGGTACGGGTAAAACTACCGTGGTTCAATTCCTCGCCAGCTTGCTGGGTAAGAATTTAACTGTTATCAATGTATCCCAACAGACCGAGTCTGGTGACCTGCTTGGCGGATATCGGCCAGTGGATCCAAAGATGATTGCGTTTCCTCTGCGCGAGGAATATGAGCTGCTGTTTGAACACACATTCTCCAAAAACAAGAATGAGGATTACTTTGCTCTTCTTGCGAAAGCGTTTAATAATGCGCTTTGGAAAGGCGTAGTAGATGCATGGAGAAAGGGTATCAAATCGGCTCTTAAAAAGCTCTCTCAGGCTGCTGACCCTAATGAGGCTCCGAAAAAGAAGCGAAAGTTAGACAATACTCAGGTTGCCGATCTTACGAAAAAATGGACTGAATTTTCTGCTCGAGTGGACAACTTTGAGACCCAAGTGAAGCAAATCAGCAACTCATTTGTCTTTAAATTTGTCGAGGGTTCTCTAGTTGAGGCAGTCAGGCGAGGCGATTGGGTTCTGTTAGATGAGATCAATTTGGCGTCTCCAGATACACTTGAAAGCATATCTGACTTGCTCATTGAGAATCCTTCGATTACCCTCTCCGAGAAAGGTGATACCGAGGCAGTTCGGGCCCATCCGCAGTTTCGTCTCTTTGCATGCATGAATCCAGCAACCGATGTGGGCAAGCGAGATCTACCGGCAGGCCTTCGATCAAGGTTTACTGAGCTTTATGTGTCTTCCCCAGATCAGGATATGTCAGATCTTCTGGCTATTATCAACAAATATATCGGGGATTTGATTATGAACGATAAACTCGCAGCCAATGATGTGGCTGAGCTCTACTTGGAAGCCAAGCGTCTGTCAGAAGAGAACAAGATCGTTGACGGTGCAAACCAAAAGCCACATTTCAGCATCCGAACGCTATCTCGTACGCTTGTTTATGCGGCTTCAATTTCCCGTGTGTACAACTTCAGAAGGTCGCTGTATGAGGGATTCTGCATGAGTTTCCTAACTCTACTAGATAAGACTTCTGAGGGTATTCTTATGCCCTCTATCGAGAAGTATACCATCGGACGCCTGAAGAACGCTAAGTCTGTGATATCGCAGATTCCTCCTCCACCGAGCGAGGGGCAGCAGGAATTTGTTCAGTTCAAACATTATTGGCTTCACAGGGGTCGGTTTGAGGTCGATGACCAATCTGATTATATCATCACCCCATTCGTTGAGAAGAACCTCCTTAACCTCGCACGTGCTACCGCAGGCCGAAAGTTCCCAGTTCTTATTCAGGGTCCGACATCTAGTGGAAAGACGAGTATGATTCGGTACTTGGCAAAGAGAACTGGTCATCATTTTGTTCGAATCAATAACCATGAACACACCGATTTGCAGGAGTATATCGGTAGCTATGTTTCTGATGAAAAGGGCAAGCTGAAGTTTCAAGAAGGTGTTCTCGTTCAGGCTCTTCGGAATGGTTATTGGATTGTCCTTGATGAGTTGAATCTTGCGCCCACAGATGTTCTTGAGGCACTAAATCGTTTGCTCGACGATAACCGTGAACTGTTGATCCCAGAGACACAAGAGGTTGTAAGACCCCATCCAGATTTCATGCTCTTTGCTACTCAAAACCCACCTGGCCTGTATGGCGGAAGGAAAGTTTTGTCCAGAGCCTTTAGGAATCGTTTCTTGGAATTGCATTTTGATGATATCCCCCAGGATGAACTCGAAGATATCTTGACTCAGCGGTGCAAGATTGCCCCTTCATACAGCAAGAGAATTGTTGAGGTCTATCGCCAACTCTCAGTCCAGCGTCAGTCAGTTCGAATATTTGAGCAGAAGAATAGTTTTGCTACTCTGCGTGATTTATTCCGATGGGCTCAGCGAGAAGCAATTGGCTATGAACAGCTAGCGCTGAATGGGTATATGCTATTAGGAGAGCGTGTTCGAAAGCGTGAGGAGAAAGAAGTTGTGAAGCAGGTGATCGAGAAAGTTATGAGGACGAAGATCAACGTGGATCAGGAATATGAGAACCTTCAGGATAACAGCATCATTGCTAATGATAGCACTGTTGTTTGGACCAAGGGTATGCGGAGATTGCTTGTGTTGGTATGCGAAGCTCTCAAGTACAACGAGCCAGTTCTGCTTGTTGGTGAGACTGGATGCGGAAAGACCACAATTTGCCAGATTTTGGCTAGTGCTGTCAAGAAGGGCCTGCATATTGTCAATGCACACCAGAATACTGAGAGTGGAGATATTATTGGTGCTCAGCGTCCTGTTCGTAATAGGAGTGATAACCAGAAGCAACTCGCAGATGAGATCAGAAAGGCGTTGGCTGAAATAGGCCATGGATTTGAGTCATATTGCAACTATGATCTTGAAAAGCTAAGGGAGGTCTATTCAACCATCGACCACTCAAAGCTTGACAGTGAGACGATATCCAAGATAAAGGGGTTAGAAGACAGGTTGCAAGTGCTGTTTGAATGGAGCGATGGTAGCCTTATCCAAGCTTTAAAGCAAGGCGACTTTTTCCTCCTCGATGAAATCTCACTGGCTGATGATTCTGTTCTAGAACGTCTCAATAGTGTTCTTGAACCCGAGAGGACCCTCCTTCTTTCGGAAAAGGCTTCACAGGACAATAACATTGTTGCCGCACCAGGATTCCAGTTTTTCGCCACTATGAATCCGGGTGGTGATTACGGTAAAAAAGAACTGTCCCCGGCCTTGAGAAACCGTTTCACTGAAATTTGGGTTCCGTCTATGGAAGATTTTGATGATGTTTTGACCATTGTTGAATCACGTTTGAATCCAGAATTATCCAAATTTGCCAAGGTTATTGTCAAGTTCGGTGAGTGGTTCGGTAAGACTTATGGTGCTGGTGACGCGTCCTCTGGTATTATTTCTCTGCGTGACATTTTGGCGTGGATTAATTTTATCAACAAACTGTCTGAGTCAATCAGTTCCGAGATGAGTGTGTTCCACGGCGCCTGTATGGTATTCATTGATTCGGTAGGAAGCAATGCGTCTGCCAACTTGGCCCAATCTGCAGACATACTCAAGAGACACAGACTTGAATGTGTTGAGAAGCTCTCATCGTTGCTTGGGTTCAACTTCAGAGAAACGTATTTGCAGAGTTTCGACGTGGAAGTTACCCCCCTGGCATTAAAGGTTGGTCCATTTACAATCGAGAGAGATCCATCTGTTGCCAATGTTGGAGATGTGTCGTTTAATTTGACTGCTCCTACTACGGCGATGAATGCGTTAAGGGTAATCCGGGGTATGCAAGCCAGAAAGCCAATTCTTCTTGAAGGTAGCCCAGGCGTCGGGAAAACCAGTTTGGTAACTGCGATTGCTAAAGTCGTTGGCAGGCCCCTTACTCGAATTAACCTCTCAGAACAGACGGATCTCATTGACCTTTTCGGTTCAGATACCCCTGCTGAGGGCAAAAGCGCTGGAGAATTTGTTTGGCGAGATGCTCCGTTTTTGCGTGCTATGCAACAGGGTGAATGGGTGCTCTTGGATGAGATGAATCTTGCTTCTCAGTCAGTTCTTGAAGGTTTGAACGCGTGCTTAGATCATCGAGGCGAGGCATATATTCCAGAACTTGATAAGACTTTCAAGTGTCACCCCGGTTTCACTGTGTTTGCCGCACAGAATCCTCAGTATCAAGGTGGTGGAAGAAAAGGGTTGCCTAAGTCATTTATCAACCGTTTCTCTGTTGTTTATGTGGATGTCCTGACGTTTGATGATTTGAAGCTAATTTCTAAGTACCTTCATCCAAAGGTTGACCCCGAAATCGTTGAAAACCTTATCGGATTCATCGCTAAACTGGATCATGAAGTGAGCGTTCGGAAATCATTTGGTCATCTAGGAAGTCCTTTTGAGTTTAACTTGCGAGATACTATGAGATGGCTCTCTTTGCTTGACGAAGAGGGTTCTTTGAGCAGCAGAAGCCATCCTTTTGACTTCTTTGATCTTATTATTTCGAGCAGGTTTAGGACGACCTCTTGCCGACGAACAGCACTGAACATATTCAAAGAGTTCTTTGACGGCCAACTTCACCGAAGGGATCCTTATTGTTATATTGGTGAGAACTTTATGCAGGCAGGCAATGGCCTGGTTCCTCGTCTCTCAAGTTCTGAGTTCTCCTACTCTCTTCAACATCTTCAGTGCAACACTAATATTTTGGAGAGTATCTTGATCTGCCTGAATAAGTCGTGGCCGGTTATTCTGACTGGCCCGACAAACTCGGGAAAGACCAGCCTTCTTCGATTTATTGCTACTTCTCTAGGAGCTGATTTGAAGGAGTTTTCCATGAATTCTGATATTGACAGCACAGATTTGCTTGGCGGTTTTGACCAAGTAGATATTGCTCATAAGAGTGCAGATATCTGGAATGAGGCTGTGGAACTATCGAACGACGTCACCACTTTTGCATTGAGTTTGGACTCTGGCACTTCTTTGAAGACGGTTTTGGAAACGCCCACTCAAATTCTTAAACATTGTTTGACGAGAACGGGGAGTGGTATATCTGAAATTCAGGCTCTAGGGCGTGCGTTGGATACTTTCCCCACTATTAACCCAGATTTCAACTGCCGAGTTTCATCCCTTCGGGAAAATATCATCGACTTACTCAAGGAAATAGACGCAGTTCAAACTGTGCGATTCCAATGGTTTGATGGTACTCTTTTGACTGCTGTGGAGAAGGGTCATTGGTTGGTCTTGGATAATGCCAATCTTTGTAATCCTTCTGTCCTTGATCGTCTCAACTCCCTTTTGGAGCCAAATGGATGTTTGATGGTCAATGAATGTGCTCTTGAGAATGGCGAACCTCGAGTTGTCAAGCCACACAAGGACTTCCGGTTATTTTTGACGGTAGACCCGAGATATGGAGAGCTCTCTCGTGCAATGAGAAATAGAGGCGTCGAAATCTTCATGGAGAGCCTAGATGAGAGAGCCACAGAATATGATAAGCGACTCCTTCATATGGTGGATGATAGAATCTCACCGCCTAGCCTCCTTGATTCGATGGATATGCTTACTGTTGGGGAAGCCGATAAGCTTTACTTCCCTACTTCTGAGTATATCAAAAGCTCTGAAGATATCGCGAAGTTCTTCGGTGTTATGGATGATATGATATCTAGTCGCCCTATTGCAGACATCAATAAGTTGGCTGCGGCTGCTATCAATGTTGTTCCGCTATCAGCTTTGCAAGTTTTGCGTCGATGGTACGAAACCTTACTGAGTTCTGAACTTTTCTCCCTCAAATCCAAACAGTTTTATGAGCAGTTGTTATTCGGATTAGAAGGTTTGGATAAGACTGCCTATATCACAACGGTGAATGATCTTTATGAGGTCGCACAGCAAGGATCCAATGCATCGGTCATTGCAAAGAACCAACCACTTAATTCCTTGGTGAATAAGTACTTCTCCCGCTTCGCTAATTATGCAGGATTCAGAGTTGGTACTCGCGATATGGTTCTTTTGTTGAGACTGGCCCTTGGCTGTGATATGTTGAGACGAATTTTGGAAGAATCTGTCGAACACGCTACCACGAAAAAGCCTTCAGAGATGTCTTATTTGGTTAAGTCAGCTGCCTTGGCCAAAAACAAGCCACTGAAGCATCCAGTTAAAGTCCCGGTTTACTCAATTGTGGAATCTGCGGTGCTTTTCCTGTATGATGTTTTGGAAGAGTTATTTGCATATCAATGCGACATGGGACTGGTAAGTTTTATTTGTGTTAAAGAGTGATCTTGGAAACGACTAACAGGTTTAGACTGAATATGAAGGGTTGAGGAGATTGCTACAACTTTCATTTGATCTTGTGTATATCACCAATTCCTTTGCCATTGACGAAAGCCAGCTGCCAATATACCGTGATTATTTCAATCAATGGATGGTATCGTATGGCAATAGTGCATTGTTTGCGTCACGATTAGCCAATTTGAGTGACTGGATTTCGAGATTTGGGGCTGAATTGACTCTAAATTCTGGTACTTCCATGGTTGTGATTTGGAAATTGCTTAAGGGATCAAATCCTCTTTCGGAGAATGGGTATGCTCAATTCACGAACCTGCTTTCTATTTCGAAACGATTTGATGAGATCTCTCAGAAGATTATGCCAGAACATGTCACGGTTGTTAATACCCTT
>JAKTQL010002532.1:18211-38622 GCA_030558815.1 Blastobotrys malaysiensis
AGAAGGTTTGGATAAGACTGCCTATATCACAACTGTGAATGAGCTGTATGAGGTCGCACAGCAAGGATCCAATGCATCGGTCATTGCAAAGAACCAACCACTTAATTCCTTGGTGAATAAGTACTTCTCCCGCTTCGCTAATTATGCAGGATTCAGAGTTGGTACTCGCGATATGGTTCTTTTGTTGAGACTGGCCCTTGGCTGTGATATGTTGAGACGAATTTTGGAAGAATCTGTCGAACACGCTACCACGAAAAAGCCTTCAGAGATGTCTTATTTGGTTAAGTCAGCTGCCTTGGCCAAAAACAAGCCACTGAAGCATCCAGTTAAAGTCCCGGTTTACTCAATTGTGGAATCTGCGGTGCTTTTCCTGTATGATGTTTTGGAAGAGTTATTTGCATATCAATGCGACATGGGACTGGTAAGTTTTATTTGTGTTAAAGAGTGATCTTGGAAACGACTAACAGGTTTAGACTGAATATGAAGGGTTGAGGAGATTGCTACAACTTTCATTTGATCTTGTGTATATCACCAATTCCTTTGCCATTGACGAAAGCCAGCTGCCAATATACCGTGATTATTTCAATCAATGGATGGTATCGTATGGCAATAGTGCATTGTTTGCGTCACGATTAGCCAATTTGAGTGACTGGATTTCGAGATTTGGGGCTGAATTGACTCTAAATTCTGGTACTTCCATGGTTGTGATTTGGAAATTGCTTAAGGGATCAAATCCTCTTTCGGAGAATGGGTATGCTCAATTCACGAACCTGCTTTCTATTTCGAAACGATTTGATGAGATCTCTCAGAAGATTATGCCAGAACATGTCACGGTTGTTAATACCCTTCGACATGAGCTTTTATTGATGATAAACGACCTGAAATGTTCGAAGAGCGTTGGCAGTTACTCCACTGCAATTGAGGTATGTTGCTGAAATCGGTATTTGGAAATTACTAACTATTTAGCACTTGGAGAACGGGATTTCAAAACTTGAGGAAATGACAAAAGACTTTTACAATGTCCGAACCCATTTCTTTGAGCATGTCTTTTCCTTGATCAGCACTATCTTTGAGCTTTCAACCTCGGCGGCCGAAACTGTTAAGGTACGTTCCATTTTATTTTTCATTCGAGTGTACTAACCTCTTAGCCCAAACAACTTGAAGAGTTGTTGACATTAGGATACCATTCTGGTATCTCAACTGAACACTTGTCTGGTTATGCCTCCGATGATATTTGTACGTGCTTTCCCCGCTTTGACTCCTAAAGATTGCCACTAACTATATTTCTAGCCAAGCCATATCACCCAGTCTTCGATTCGTTGTGGCGTCAGACAAATTTGACGTCCATTTTGGATGATTCACACATCATGTGGAGTTTAGCGGCAAAGTAAGTTTATTCCTCTGTTTATGGGGAAATTGCTAACGTTTACAGGCGTCGATTCATGTCTATTTCTTCAATGGATTACATGCAATGCCAGAATGACTATAAGTCGCTGGGCCAGACATTGATTAAAAACATGGACCATCTAATGACAGAGAAGCTCCATTGGTTTGTTGGGATGCTGCGAATGAGCATTGGCCGAATCGTTGCCATTCATGAAGATGATTCTTTGCCTTCAACAGTTCGTGAAAAGTTCTCCTTGGTCTACGAGAAGTACCTCGCTGCGAGCTTAGATGCAGTCAATGAGACTTCTAGTAAGAGTGTTGGTGAAGGATGGATTCTATATGCACTGGGTATGATTCTCCTGTTTGTCCCCGATATTCCATTCGATCCAGCTATTGGGGAACATGTTGCATACTCGCGTTACTTGCACTTGAACGAAGAACTTAAGTCTGAACTTCGCTCTTGGAAGCAGGTTCGAGAAATTTTCCTTGGTCCAGTTTCCACTGAATTGGATGAAGTTATTCAATCCCAGTACGACATCACCAGTGTGCAAAAGCCAGGAACCTACCGGCCGAAATCGTCCAAAATCTCTCCTCTACATCAAGATTGGATGTCATTGCTCGAGTCTGCGGCGAACGAAGAAGTTCTTCAAAGACTGGCAACTGCAACTGCCAAACAAATTGATATTTGGCAGATCAATACCCTGCGGTTTGTTGACAAGATGAAGAAGGAATACGAAGGCTACGAGGATATTACTTCTATCTTAGTCGGCGTCATTTATGGCATGAAACTGGGTGTTGAACTCTATCACCTTCCACCTAATACTGACAGTACGAACTTGTGGCTAATGGATCCAATCCTCTTGGCTGGCGGTGACCTCGAATCCGTCCTGTCAACTGTTATCGCTGAAGGACAACGGGGTCAGCCGTTAAATATGACCTCCACTGTCAAGCTCCATGTCCTCAAAATGGTTGCTTTGCAGCAGAAGACAGGTCAATCGTTTAAGACGTCTAAGGCTCTGTTTAACTGCCTTCTTCAAGATTTCCATCTAAAGTGGAAGTTGTTGAGAAAGAAGGAGGAGGAAGAGGCGATTTCAAAGTCCACTATTTACAAGGATACTTCTGAGGAAGACATTGAAGAAGAGTTCAGACAAATGTTCCCCGATTACGAAGGCGACCTTCCTTCTTCCAAGCCGGATGAAGAAGCTGAAATCAATTTCACTTTGTCGGAGATTTATATGGATCTATTCTGCGGGAACGAGTTTGATTTGAACGACACTTTACTCCAGGCTGCAAAGATAGTCTCTACCGAGTCAGATAAAGAGGTCTCTGGCATTGCGTATGCAAAGGGAGGAAGTCGCGTTGTTCCAACACTGCTTCTTGCCATGGCTCAGGATTTGATTGGCCAAACTGATTCGACAAACAAGACGGCCTTTAACTTTTACTATGAGTCCAATCTTGAGGAGACTAGAACGGTCATTCTTCTAGTACAGAAGCTCAAGCAGCGTGTGTTTGAAATCTTGAAGCAGTGGCCAGAGCACTCAACTCTGCAAAATATTACAACCGCATGCGAGGAGTTGCTAGTTTATCCCATTAGCACCCCAATTGCCAGGTTTTTGCAAAAGGTTGAACAGATTTTTACGTTCTTGAACGAATGGCAAAAGTATGCAAGCAAGCAGTATTCCTTGGCTACTGAGATGAATGAAGTTAGCAATCTTATCGTCTCATGGAGGAAATTGGAGCTCTCAACCTGGCCAACCTTGTTCGAGCATGAGGATCGAGCAGTCAGAAAAGAAGTTGGTCGATGGTGGTTCCACTTGTATGAGACCTTGATTGTGAAGACATCGGAGGCCATTTCTACGGATGTGGAGGACTATAGCACAGAAACGGCGGATATAGTACAGGCGCTGAGTGTGTACTTGAGTGATTCTGCCAAGGGCCAGTTTGGCATCCGGATTAAGCTGTTGCAGTCGTTCTGCAATCATCTATCAGTGTTTGAATCGCCGATTGCTGATTTCGTTTCCAATGCTGTCAAAAACGTTGTCGCCTTTTTCAAGCAGTTTGAAACTGATGTTAGCGAATCCATTGCTCAGGGCACGAAGGCTCTTCGAAAAGAAGTCAAGGATGTTATTCTGTTGGCCAGCTGGAAGGATATCAATGCAGATGCATTGAAGGAGAGTGCCAGAAGGTCACATTTCAAGCTGTACAAGATCATTCGCAAGTACAGAAGTTTGTTGAAAGAACCAGTCAAGCCCATTGTTGAAAACGCTTCGTCGCACTCTGGGTCTGGTGTCGATAACAAGTTCTTCTCCAACCATCTAACTAACTGCACCCCAGTTAGCTCACTGCAAGAAATATGCAAGGGGATGGCAGAGTGCAAGGGTAGGAAGCCTATTCTCCATGACGAGAAAGTACTGAAGAACTTCACCTACTATGTGAACCAAGTCAATGATTTGGAGCTCTTCAATCTCGAGGAGTTTACGAATGAGCTTATGGTCGAAGCGAGCCGCCTGAGGAAGGAGACGCCATCAGTTTTGACAGATGACACGAAGAAGGTTGTGTCTCAACTGAGAGCAGAAAAGGGAAAGCTGCTGAGCGACACACTGAAGGAGCTGCGACGAATGGGACTGAATACTCGAGTCAAGGCTGGAGTTGCTGCCCGACAGCAGTATGTCAGTGTTATCCTTGCCAATACTGCCTCTCTTTACGGCTTTGATATTAACAAGGCTGAGGGTACATTCTTCCGTTTGTTGGAAATGCTGCCAAGGTTGAGATCCGCAGTAGCATCCCAGGAGTCGGACGTACCAGCTGCAGACCTCTCTCGAGGTTTGGCAATTGCGGAAAATCTTTTGGACGGTATCTTAACTCTGCGATCAAGACTGTCTACTTCATGTGCAGGAGTGAGAGATGTTGAAGCGCTGTATGACACTTCAATTTCTCTTTTGTCTCTTGATGGTAAAGAAGACCGTATTATTGCTCAGCCAATCCAGTTTGAGGGAGTCCGAGCCATTCTCTCTTGGGTACCTCAGTTTATGTCCTTTGTTATGGAATCGATTCGTGCAAATGACTATTTGCAAGGAAACGGTTCTGGAGCCAAGCTGTTGCAGGTTCTCATGACGTTTGTTAACCGTGCAAAGGATTTCCACTTGGAGCTTGGTCAGTATGAGAAGCTTTCCAAGGCTGCTATCACCACCGATCTCATGGCGAAGCTTGTTGAGCGTATCACGTCTGAGTTTATGGATCTGAGGAAGAGTGTGGCACAGAGGGCTGAAGAGAACCCAAGCGTCCAGTATATTGCGCAGGTTGTTCATATTTGGACTGAGCAACAACTGACCGCGCTGGCAGGACGAGAAGCTATTACCGACTTGTCAGATATCCAAGGCTTCCAGTGGCTTGAGGATCGTGTCCGGAAATTGGCGATGCGAATCATGGTTATCATGCAAGATGTCATTAAGCTGTTTGACGAGCCTATTTCTGATGAGGAAGACCACTGCTATACCAAGTTGCTTAATCAGGTGGTAACGGCGGATAAGCTGTTGAAGAGAAAACTCGTCACCAAGATCATTACTGAAATCTTGCATGTAATTGGACGGGTGGCAGCAGAGAGCAAGCAGCATTCTGCCAAAGTGGTGGCAATTTATGGCTCTATAATGCCATTTATTGCAGGATATGTGGACTTGTGTTCGGTTGTTGCCAACAAGTTGGTTTCGAGCTACGGCTCTGCAACAAAGTCTTCGCTTACCCTCTACACGATTTTGCACGAGCTGGCATCAAGAGGTTTCTGTACTCCACAGGAGCCTCAGAAGCAGGAGCAGGATTCTGGCGCTACATCTGAGGGTACTGGTTTGGGTGATGGTGCAGGAGCCGAGAGCGCCAAGGATGTGGAGGATGACGAGGATCTATCAGAGCATGCTCAAAAAGACAATGAAGAGCAGGAGAAGGACGACCTGAAGGATGAAGACGAAGAGGACAATGCTGTTGATATTGAAGGAGATATGGCTGGCGAATTGGAGGATGCTCCTGATCAGGAAGATGACGAGGACGATGATGAGAATGATAAGGACGAAGAGGAGGAGGAGATTGAAGATGAAGTTGGTGACATTGATGACTTGGATCCTAATGCCATTGACGAGAAGATGTGGGAGGACGACCAGGCTGATAAAAATGATCAGAAGGAGAAGCAGTCTGAAGCAGTTCCGGATAAGACCGACAATGACGAGAATGATGGAAATGCGGAGGATGGAGAGTCCAATGACAAGGACCAGGACAACAAGGAGAAGGAGGAGGAGAATGCTGAAGATGACAACGCTGAGGAAGAAGAGGATGTTGGCGAGCAAGATGACGAGGTGCGCAACCAGGAGGAGCGAGAGGATCTTGAGCAGCAAGCTGAAGAGACCGATACCCTTCAACTGCCTGAAGATATGGCATTGGATGACGATGAGGAGGGTAAAGAGGAGAATGAAGAGGACCAGTTTGATGATGAGATGGGCGAGCAACTAGATGAGCCTATGGAGGAGGAAGCTGATGGTCCAGATGAAGCGGATGATGAGAAGGCGAAGGAAGAGGACGGGTCGCTACAGGAGGAGGCTGAGGATGATACCGCTATGGACAAGCAAGATGATGGCAAGGATGATGAAGAGGGAGAAGGAGAAGCAAGCGATGTTGACGAGGACATGGAGGAGGAAGATGGCGAGAGGGATGAGGATGGCGTGGACATGGATGGTCAAAAAGATGAGGAGATGGCCATTGATACGGAGGGTCTTGGAGGCAATGCTGACAATGACGAACTCGTGGAAGAGAACCAGGCTACTGCTGGCGAGGCGAGTGCGAACAAGAGCCAGGGTGCAGACCAGGCTGTTAGTGAGGAGCAGGACAATGTTGATACAGGAAGTGCTCCATCCAGCGCCAAGACTGAAGACCAGCCCAAGCCCGAGCACGCTGAGCCAGAAGATGAGGTGGAGAAGAAGGCATCTCAGTCCATGAAGCAATTGGGTGATGCACTGAAGGAGTTCCACAAGCGGCGACAAGAGATCAAGGAGGCTGGAGAGCGAGACGACACTGTTGAGGACACGTCTGCCGAGCGTCCTGATGAATTCCAGCACTTGGACGAAGAAGAGAGCTCGTATGACACCCAGGCCCTTGGCAGTGCCAATCAGGACTTCAATCAAAAGATTGATGATTCGATGGCCATTGAAGAGGAGGAGGAAGAGAGAGAACAGGAGCCGGGAGAAGAGCAAACCAAGGAACGGGATGAAGGGCTCGAGGAGGCTGCGAATGAAGGTGGCCAGGACGCGCACGACATGCCTGCTCAGGGTCTGTCGATGATTGGTGAGCGGAACCGCGAGGACCAGGATGCTGAGAGCTTTGGCGTCAAGGCTGGTGCTATGGAACTTTCCGACGACGAGGAGGAGGTATCAGCGGTGCACGATGAGGAGGGCAATGAGATTATTCCGTCTCGACCGATTGAGGAGGCCCGTGAGTTGTGGAAGAAGTACGAGGTTGTTACGCAGGATTTGTCCCTGCAGCTCACTGAGCAGCTGCGGCTTATTTTGGAGCCGACCCAGGCGACCAAGCTGCGGGGCGACTTCAAGACGGGTAAGCGGCTCAACATGAAGCGAATCATTCCCTACATTGCCAGTCAGTTCAAGAAGGACAAGATTTGGATGAGGCGAACCAAGCCCAGCAAGCGGCAGTATCAGATTATGATTGCGATTGACGACTCCAAGTCCATGTCTGAGAGCAAGAGCGTTGATTTGGCCTTCCAGTCGATTGCCCTGGTTTCCAAGGCGTTGACGCAGTTGGAGGCGGGCCAGCTGGCCATCACTCGGTTTGGCGCGTCACCGCACATGATCCATCCGTTCCAGAAGCCCTTCTCCCCCGAGGCGGGCGCTGAAGTATTGCAGTGGTTTGGCTTTGAGCAGACCAAGACGGATGTGCGAAAGCTGCTGGAGAAGTCGATCCAGTTGTTTGAGGATGCGCAGAGCGATGCTCCGCAGGGGCTGTGGCGACTGCAGGTGATTATTTCTGACGGTCTTTGCGACAATCATACCGAGTTGCGACGGCTGGTCAGAAAGGCCCAGGAGGAGCGGCTCATGCTTGTGTTTGTTGTTGTTGACTGTGTGCACAAGGACCAGTCCATTCTGGAGACTAGTTCCGTGGGCTGGGAGGTGGACAGTGTTACCGGCCGCCAGAAGATGGTGATGAAGAAGTATTTGGACGAGTTTGCGTTTGACTATTATGTGATTGTGCGTGACATTCGAGAGCTCCCTGGTGTCTTGTCCTCTGTTCTACGTCAGTACTTTGCCGAGGTTTCGGAGGCGTAATGATATTGTAATGATAATTGATATTTGTACTATAACTCCTCCATTGGTAGATTTCCGCAATTTGGGGGTCTGGGGGCTTGCCCCCAGCTACGGGAGCTCGAGGGCTGGCCCTCGAAGACATTCGGTGCAATTACCTGGGGGACCAGTCCCCCAGACCCCCTGTAGCAGGGGCTCCGCCCCTAGAACCCCGATTTCTTCATGTTTGATCCTTGATTGATATAACTACCATCATACTGGTAGGCTTCCGCAATTTGTACTATATATCGCTATCCTACCGGTAGATGTCCACAATATTGTACTATAACCATTACCAATGTCTACTGTATAACCGGATAATATTTCCAGTGGGTTAATACTTGTCTCCACTATAATTGATATACCAATATCCAATATCCTCCATTGGCCGACTTTACAACTAATTCTAGTCTACATCTATCTATCCAATAACCGCCGGCAACGTATCCCGGGTCGGGACGGGGTGTTTGCCACTGGTTGCCCCGGGCTTGTCTCCCAACGACCATTCACATCTCGGCTTTTTCCTCTCCACAGAAAGACCACTTTGTAGCCATGCTGGGCCGTCCAATCAATGCCAGAGCCATCGCGCGATCGCGAGTGCTCAATCGACCAGCCATCCGGTTGATCACGACCAACAACAATATGAATTTCTTCCAGCGGCAATCCTTGCCCACCAACACGGTGATCCGGTTCGTGCCCCAGCAGACCGCGTGGGTGGTGGAGCGAATGGGCCGGTTCCACCGAATCCTCGACCCGGGGTTGGCCATCCTCATGCCGTTCATAGACCGGATCAAGTACGTAAAGTCGCTCAAGGAGGCGGCGGTGGAGATTCCGAGCCAGAGCGCCATCACGGCGGACAATGTAACGCTGGAGATGGACGGCGTGCTGTATATCCGGGTGTTTGACGCGTACAAGGCGAGCTACGGGGTCGAGGACGCCGAGTACGCCATTTCGCAGCTGGCGCAGACGACGATGCGAAGCGAGATTGGCCAGCTGTCGCTGGATCACGTGCTGCGGGAGCGACAGCAGCTCAACACCAACATTACGCAGGCGATCAACGAGGCGGCCAATGACTGGGGTATCAAGTGTCTGCGATACGAGATCCGGGACATTCATCCTCCGGCCAATGTGCTGGAGGCCATGCATAGACAGGTGTCTGCGGAGCGGTCCAAGCGGGCGGAGATTCTCGAGTCGGAGGGTCACCGGCAGGCCGCCATCAACCGGGCCGAGGGTGAGAAGCAGTCGACCATTCTGGCGTCGGAGGCGATAAAGTCGGAGAACATCAACCGGGCCGAGGGTGAGGCGGAGGCCATTTTGGTCAAGGCCCAGGCCTCGGCGGAGGGTCTGCGGCGCATTGCTGAGGCGATCAAGCAGACTCCGGGCGGGCCTGACGCGGTGAGTTTGCAGGTGGCCGAGAAGTACGTTGAGGCGTTTGGCAAGTTGGCCAAGGAGTCTAATACCGTGGTTGTGCCGTCTGGGTTTGGAGACATGGGCGGCTTTATTGCCAGTGGGCTGGGCATTTACGACAAGGTGAAGAGCAGCACGAATACTAATAACGCCAAGCAGATTGACAATGTAAATAAGGATTAATACCAAATTTTCCGCCCCTAGAACCCCTGCTACAGGGGGTCTGGGGACTGGTCCCCCAGGTCAATTGCTCGGAGTGTCTTCGAGGGCCAGCCCTCGAGCTCCCGTAGCTGGGGGGAACCCCCCAGACCCCCAATGGAGTCGCGGAAATCGTTCACATACACACACATTTGCGTTATAGAGAACGTAGGGTGATATTGGATGGCGGAACGCCAACCGGTAATTAATATGTCTCGACCCAAAGTTCACACACATTTGCGTTATAGAGAACGTAGGGTGATATTGGATGGCTGAACGCCAAACGGTAATTAATATGTCTCGACTCCATGTACAATGGAACCCATCGTATTCCACTCTTATCGCACCAATAATGGTGCCATCTATCAGCAAGACATTCGAGGCATGGGTCCATCACGTAACCTTACTACCATACAATGCCCCACTCTAATAATCACTCTCCCCTGCGATGCTCAATAATTTCTATTGTTCGAATCCGGGCGGGCCAATATAGCGTTCAGTCGGGATCCACCGCATACGGCTTGAACAATAGGCCCCTTCCCCTGGTATTATATACGCCAAAGCTTATTCTCACCCCTGAGACGGACGTGAACCAATGGACATCTTCGTGACGTCAGCGAAACCTGGGGTTACTATTACTGGTACAGCAACCATCGCCGCAACCAAGTGCTCAATGTCGACATTTCAGCCCTGCGGCTGATCCATGCTCTGGTGCGGCTGAAGCGGTTGCTCCATCGGACCCCCGGCCCGCTTATAAATGGTACAAAGGCTGGAGACCAATTACCAGTCGATATAACAGATTTCAACAATTGAACGTCTACAATGTCCATTCCACCAAGATACGCGTTTACTGTAGCTGGCAAGGGGAACCATACCGTCGAGATTTTCCTTGACTACGTGTGCCCCTTTTCTAAAAAGATGTTCCGGGTCATTTACGACCAGGTCATCCCTCGTGCTAAGGACACTCGGTTCATTTTCAGACACCAGGTCCAGCCGTGGCACCCTAATTCTACCATTGTTCATGAGGCCGCAATTGCTGTCGGTGTCATTGGCGGCTCCGAGGCGTATTGGAAGTTCAGTAGCGCGCTGTTTGACGAGTCGGAAAAGTACTACGATGTGCCGACTTATAACAAGACGCGAAAGCAGCTGTATGAAGAATTGGCCGAGCTGGCTCAGCGAAGCGTCGGCATTGACTCTGCCAAGTTCCTAGATACGGTGTCGATTAAAGACGGCGAGTTCAAGAACGCCGGTAACAAGGTTACCGACGACATGAAGTACTTTATCAAGTTTGCGCGACAGAACAGTATCCACTTCAGTCCGACCGTTCTTATTGACGGCCTTGTGGACAATGCTATTAGTTCTAGCTGGACCGACGCCCAGTGGGCCGAAAAGCTCACCAAGTTGTAAAACACAATTCTAAATTAACATATATTTACAGCGTAATTTCGTTAAGGCTCTTCACCGTCTCGTCTTTGATATAGTGGTACAACGAGTAGGCCTCTCGCGAGTACGGTACGTAGTCGATCCAGTCGTCGGAGTAGGGGGCCGGAGTGTTAGCGTACAGGTACCCTGCAGTAGCCATTGACAGCCCGGTGCTGATCTTAGCGTTGAGACACTGAGAGGTCGACTGGTCTTGTTTGCAGCTGCTATATATCGCCAATATGGCCACAGATGCGGTCATGCCCACCTCTACAATCGTGTACAGGACATAGTCGGCTGGGGTTACTGGGGTCGGGATCTGGGCCAGTACGAGAGCCCATCCAAGCGGGAAATAGCTCCGCATGTTCTGGGCCACGCCAGACAGCGAGGCACCCAGCACAGTAGTGGATGCCAGAGCGAAAAGAATAACCCCGGACAGCTTCATTTTTACGAATAAAATGTATAGGAAAAAGAGGAAATTTAATCGTGAAAGGGGGGTAGATTAGGGCCGCTCTTAGGGTAACAGGACGCTCACCTGCAGCGTTACAATAAAGGTCTAAAGGATATGGGGTAGTGAGACCCCGTTTAATTTTCACTCCAAGATACCGGTCAATGACTACTCCTGGTATTTCTAAGGACGTTTAGACGAGTTTTAGGTGGTTTCTAAGGAGGTTTAAACGAGTTTTAATGTATCAGCAATCAGAGATTATTGTATTTAGTTGATTGGTTTTTACAACCATTCAGGGATCATCGTCGATACCCAATGTTAATTAACCAATAAGTTGTGCTTCATTAGTGGTTTTTCAGGCCTTTACCATGGCTATTGATTAGGTTCTAGCCACTGGTAGATGAACGACATTTTTGATAGTATTGGAATGATCGAACCACTTCCAGCAAACACTGGACGCCTATTTACTGTTTAGTAGCCCGCTAGGTATGACTACGAAATCGGAACGCGATTCTGATGAATGACTTGGAGGACAGATGAATTACCCATTACGTACTGGAGTAGACAGATGGATTACTAAAGTAGATAGATGAATTACTTGTTGAGGCATTCAAGTACAGGGATACCAACAGGTGTCTAGATTTGCTACTGTCTGGGTCCAAGAGGCTTGGAAATACCTCATAAAGACTGGCCGACGGACTTAATCCCTCAAAGGCATAACAAGCAAGGCGGCTATTCCCCAGGGAAATGGCCTACTGTAGTACCAAGCCTTTAGGGGAAGTCTCTGCCAATCATTTGTGATTTCCCTGTTTGACCAAGAAAGTGTTTCCACTTTTGTCCAAGAAGACACTGCTACGCGCTTAATATACGGGGTCGCGGCGTACTACATGCACTATAGATCTCGCCATCGAGATGCGATGGCCGTGTGAAAATAATGGGCGGATATGAACTATACGGGGCAATTCAAGGGCGATGGGTCGCAGGAGATGAAGTTTCCTACTTGCATCAGGGCGCAGTGACGTTGGAAAGAAATCTTCTCTAGGCAAACGCCTGATTAATAGAATATTCCCTGGCATATTCAATTTTGGTTAACGGACTCCCCTACCATGGTATCGTGGAGGGCGGGTTTTGCTGGTACGGGTGGTGAGCTCCCCGCCTCACGGATATCGGGGAGACCTTCCGTCTCTACCACGGTACGACCCCTTCTAGAACCAGTCCGTGCTGCAGAAAGCGCTATCAATACTACTGTTCCTTTATTGTCGCAGTCATGCACAGTTGGAGCAAGGGCAATGGTACAGTGCCCAGTTATTTTTTGATATATTGCAGTAAAATATATACTCTATAGGAATACCAAGATACACCAGTACAGGGTCTTCGAGGGCTGTGCACAAAGTCGCAGCTTGCGGGCTATAGTTAGTACAATGTTCATTGCGGTATTGTTTCTCTCGGATGCTGCAAAAGCAGAAATGATTGACTCGTAAGGACAATTGTAAAGGCAGCACAGACAGCAAGGGACCGCTCTTGACAAGGACTTGCCAGGAGGACCGATAACGATAGTGTGGAGATGCATCGGAGTTACCTCATCAAAGTGAATCTGAGACTCCAAAGGTAGCCCGTTTGAGTACGTACGCTCTAACACCATTGCCGATGAAGAGGGCCCAGACTTGGGCCTTTTTACGAGATCATCCCCAGTTCGTTGTACGCTCATCCACAGCAATGGGTCTTTACCTCACTTGTACCATGGTATCTGAGCAGCCTGGCCGTTGTAGTAATCGGTGGTGGTGCGTAATTGCGTCAACCAATCCATTTAGCAGGGAAAAGACACATTCACCTGATGAGTGCATGAACAATGGCTCGAACCGTATTCTGGGCTGCAAATATCGCATCTAAGCTCTGCAACCTGCAGCGGAGTTACTATTTTTTCTTTTCATTTTACGGCAGCAATGTACGCTTAGGTTCAATATATGACGAATACATGTGTTGCTTGTACAGGAGGATACCGCCATTTCGTAGGTCTATAGGGATACCAGCATCCGCCTTGCCCGGTGGCCGGCCGGTGTATAGATTCCATATATAGTAGGCCAACTATATATACCAACAAGTTATAGTAACGTAGTACCAGCTGTACCGGCTCACGTGGCCGTTGCACCCAAGGAGTCACCCTCACGCTGGCCAGTCATAGGCATTGCAATTATTACTCCAGCGGGTCGTCGCCTAGAACGCGACGCGTCCCAACCTATTATATAACCAAAACAGGCAGGAACGCGTTCAGCCGCGTATCTAATTTAACCTTATCCGGAAGGTGGTTCGCCAGGCAACCTCCCAACCCGCTCACCGGTTTCTAAACCGGTGGCTGGCCGGACTAGAGGCCGCTGTCTCACGACCCCCTGGCTACAGAAGCAAAGAGTACTCATTGGTATGGCTCTACGGTGTACCCACAAGGAGAGGCATCACATGGATGAAGGAAGGGGGACCGACTAACCGTTGACCATTTTCAACAGACAAAAAACAAAAAGCCGGAAACAACGGTCAAAGGGCCCCTTGGGAATGCGGCCAATGGCCTCATGGCCAACTAAGCGAATGACTTGTCATTTTCACCACTTGCGGCGTGGACTTGCTTGTCGCACAATAAGTGAGCCTTGTCACACATGAATTTGTGTTGCCTGCAAATTGAGCCGTTATTGGGGTGGGGCGGGGGTGGACGCCGCAGATATTGCGGCTCATATAATTAGTGTATTGTCGGGGGCACGAACCTAAAATGCAGTCATGTCATGCATTGAGCTATATAATATTTGTCGCCAACTCAAACCTGCTACTGCGGGTATTGAGCATTCCACCTGGTATTCAGCTGATGGAGGTTAAACTTTATCAATTGCGTATTGTAGTACATTGGTGTAGTGTTTGACAGAGCCCAGTAATAGGTTTCAATAAATATATTTTATAAACTGGTTAAACTAGGGGACTCATGAGATACTGGGCGGCTGGTCGAGGGGCCTGTCGAACCTTCTTCAAGGCAGGCCCCTCCTCCGCCTCGCTCTCGTCCTGTTCAGTTTGCACAGTAAATGCTGGAGTCTTGGCAATTGCAGGAGTACTAGTAGGATGCAGCTTGATAGGGGTAAATGCTGGAGAGAGCAGGCCGTACCGGTGGGACGCATTCAGGTCGTCCCCATCGCAGCCAGTAGCAGCCCTCCTTCGCTTCCGAGACGGGGTCTTAGCAGTGGTCCCGCTAACAATGGGTAGAGGAGGAAGCAGGCCCGCGTCTGTCTCAGGGGATGGTGGAGTCAGTGGTGAGCTAACCGTCGCAGCGTCCTGCAGCGAAGGCGGAGCAGGGACGGATCTAGGCGGTTGCTGGTGGTGTTGTTTGAAACTGGCAAATACAGCCGCGTGAGCTGTGGCCATGACCACTGGCACTGGCCGCCGCTGGGGCACGGAGGAGAGGCTCGAGCAGGCAAACACCTGGTGCGCAAACTGCTTGAGCGACGGTCGGTCAGCGGGGTCTGGAGAGAATACTCGCGACAAAATCTCCGCCAATTGTGGCGAGACGGGTACAATGCTCTCCAGGAAAGTGCGGTTAGAGTCCATGCAGAACATGGCGTACGACTTGTCCTCTACAAACGAGGCCCGCTTCCACGGGTTTCGCCCGCACACCAGGTTGAGCAAAATGACCCCGAGGGCCCACACGTCGCTCGATGCAGAGTCAAAACCCTTCTTGCCTCGCTTTGATGGAATCTCGAGCCGCTCGGGCGACATGTAAAACGACGAGCCGCACCCGTACTCGCTGCTAAACGCAGAACAGGTCGCGAGCCCAAAGTCAGCAATTTGCACCCTGGTCCCATCGTCGGACACCAAAATGTTCTCTGGCTTGAGATCGCAGTGGTACACGCCCTGCGAGTGGCAGTATGCAATTGCGTCCACCAGCTGGGCAAAGATGGACCGAGCCCGAATGTCGTCTCCCACATACCATTTCAGGTCTGTGATAGCGTGGAAAAGGTCTCCCGTAGGGAAGTAATCCAGAACAAGGTAAATGCAATCGTTAGAGTCCAGCACCTGTCGGACGGTGGCCACATTGGGGTGATTGTGGCACAATGCATGGAGAGCAATCTCCTTGTAGACTCTCGAGAGGCGGTGGTTCATCTTGCGGCTGGCGGGGTCCATTGGCTTTCGCTTCTTTTGCGAGTGGCAGATATATCTCAGCGCAATTGCTTCTAGGGAGACTGGAGTCGCGTCGATAAAGTCGGACGGGGTCGGGGTGCCCGATGTTGAAGGAGTCTTGGCTGGCATGGCGGAAGGGCCATTGGCTTGGCTTGGAGACGCCAACTTTGGAAGCGCCTTGACCGCCACATTGCGGTTGTTCATGATATCAATGCCAGAATAGACCACGCCGTAGGCTCCTGATCCGATAATGGCGGTCAATTGTATCTGGGCATTAAGAATCTTGCCAATTCGGCAGCTTGTAGGGGTAATAGGAGTGTCGTTAAGCATCGTCGTGTATATGTGAATAAATAATAGTAAAGTCGTCAAATGTATCGTCCAATTGGTCGTTATTGTAGTTAATACCCGCCAGTTAAAGTCGTAATCAACCCAATATATGTGGGGCCGCCTGTTCTAGTGTAATGGTGGAAACCGGGGAATACAAGAGCTCGTGGAAACGCAGGCTCTTCCGTGAATAAATATATAACAAGATAGAAGAGAAAAAATTTGAACTTGAACCCGCATTCACCAAGTCGTATATTATATATATGGAAAGGGCACTTGATTGACTTTTTTTTTGGAGGAGGGGGGGATGAGAGGTTACTTTTTCCAAGGGGTTGCTTTTTGCATGCGACGTCCTTGGCCCTACTCCGACGTGGGCAAAAAGCAAATGTGACACAAAAGCAACGATCTTCACCAAAGGGGGTCTTCTAATAAGCAAAGGCCAGAGATGGAATAGTGCGCCAAAAGCAACGAGTCTCGCTTATGTCTTGAAAAAGAAACACTACCATCTCCCTGACTAATACAGTAGGGAGACGGTTAGGTAATCAGGGAGACCACGAAGGAGGCCCCCTTGAGGGTGCCTTTGAGGTTGCCTGTTCAGGCGACAAATGGACAAGCCGCAGAGCAAAGCGGAAGTGAGAGCAAACGCATTGGGCGGCAATTGCCATTGAGGCATTTTGGGTTGTTTACTGGCGGGAAAGGGGTCCCCAAGGCTGAATTCACCCTTTCTTCATATTCCGGCAAGGGTGGTGGTAATTGTACTGGGGGGCTCACATCCTGGACGGCATACATTGAAGACAAACAAATATACAGCCAACGATGAGTCTATATGCTAGTACCCGTACACAATGCTACCGGTCCGCCTTAGACACCCGCGGGTAGATACATTACCAACGTGGTCAGGGATTAAAAGGCGACGGGGGTCTACGTATGTACAATCAGGCAGAGAGATGAGAGCTTACCAGCACACGGGGCGATAATATCTGTGGGGCCGAAACAATTGGAAACCATGCTATAGGGGTTTAAATCGCAACGGAAGCATCGTCGAAGGCGTTCGCCTTCCATTATGCTCCTGGTAGGGCTAGCATTTAGGTCTGCGATGGCTACGTAGTACTATGGGCCGCTGCGATATTATATTTTTTGACGTTGCAAATCGCGGGCGCACGCGTCTTTTGGGACCATTGCAGCCGCACCTGCACCCACATGTATGCTGGGTGCAATGCATGTCCGTTGGAGAGCTGGACGATTGCATGCAGCAGCGCTATGGCGCATGGGCATCAATCTGGATAACTGCGTTGGGAGCAAGAGGAGGGATTATCAAGATCTGTAGGAGACCGGGCAGCACCGTTGACCAGGCTGTCCCCTTCGTACAGCATCATATGTGGGCGTACATGACAGCGTGAAAAGCAAACCCCAATAGGAAGCAGGGTTGACGAGGTAAACAAACCATTGAACCAACGAGAAGGGGGGGCATCATGTTTCGAGGCGACCTTTCCCCCTACCCCCTCTCCCTACAAGTTGTACTGTAATACTATGCAAGGGCAGACGCAATTTCATATGCCCTTTTTGAACAACAAATCGCTCGCTAAATGAAGCGGACCTCGGGATATGTGCCACCCCCCTATTTTTCAGGTACTTTGGGTACCCATTGGCGTATCTACCATCTCCCGACCCGGGGTCTCGATAGACGGTAACGGGCCCCGTAACGGTTTGTATTCAGTCGCTCCCAACGGTGCGGGTCCATCTCTACGTAGCTTGAGGCACGGCAGTAAGTAACCCACAGCACATGTTGCAAAAGGCGCCATTTCGCCATGGCATTGGTTACCCCTGAAATTGACGGTACCTCGTCCGCCACAGACCCATAGTCTATATGTAGTGTTTAATGTGCAACGTACATAGAGGACGAGCCGAGTGATTGGCTGCTGCAACTGGTGTTGTCCTGTTCTCCGGGAGTGCAGGTGGAGCACCGTAACAGAATGATGCTTCCTACGTGTGCGTTTTACTTGCTGCCAGAGCCCCCTGCGTTATGCTCAGACCCCATTTCATGTACCCACTGCGAATATGCTCCAACCACCTCCATTTATTTATTATCTCCAGACGGAAAAGAAAACCAGACGCAGTTGTTATTGGGGCTCCAATATAGCCCCTGTTCCATACTAATGCCTGTTTGTTATGTTTACCTCCGGAGCCTTGCCTACACCTCTGCACCAGGTAGCAAGGGGTACATGTGCGCTGCCGTACCCACCTGTCGAGCCGAAGGGTGCCGTCCCCAGTGCCGGAGAGCCGCACCAAGCCGCACCTCATACTAAGCCATTATGTAAGCCCACGCCCCACCGGGATCATCAAGTCTGGGGCAAAGCCGAGGCGACTTCGATAGAACATGGCTACCCCAGCTGAAAGTAGTGCCGGTAAGGCGGATTTTGTGTGCTGGATATGCCTGTGTGGCCCAGACGACCCGCCTCCGCCTGGTACGACCGAGCACAACTGGCGCAAGCCCTGTGATTGCTCCCTGGTGGCCCATCAGGCGTGTATCCTCGACTGGGCCGCCGAGGGATCCAATGCCGACAATGAGGAGGAGGAGGAGGACGAGGAAAGAGAAGGCGCTCCTGCGATGTCGTCCAACGGGCGTCCGCTGTGTCCGCAGTGCAAGACCCCTATATACATCACCACTCCGTCCTCACGGCTGTTGACTCTGCGCCAGATTGTGGAGGCGGCCAACTCGAATGGGTTTTTGGTGCTTTTCCTGACGACCCTAGGCGGATGTGCCATCTCGTCGGTGTATACGACGCTCTATTGTGCCGGGGCTACGGCGATTCGGTTCATATGCCCTACTGACATGGCATTGAGCGCTCTGGGGATCGCGGTAACCGAGGCGGGGATCCAAGTGTCGCCGCTGTCATGGCGGCGGCTGCTCATGATCCCGAGTATCCCCGTCGCGCTAGTGGTGTCACAGTCGCGGTCGGCAATGGCGAGTACTTTTGTCTCGCTACTACCGCTGGGGCTCGCCACCAAAGAGACGCCGCCGTGGAAGTTTAGTGGGGCGAAGCTGTCGTTGGCAATGCTTCCGCTAGTGAGGTTGGCGTACCAGAGCGCCTACGACCGGTACGTGGACCCACTCATCCAGAGCTGTGCGGCTCAAGTGCGCCCCTCGTACTACGCGCGGCTCAACAGCGACGAGGCGGAGCCGGGCCCTCTGCCGCCGCGGGAGGTCGAGGTGGGTCTTGACGAAGGCGGGGAGCGCATTGTGGTCAATGTGCTTGAGAACGAAGAAGTTCCGCCGGGCCAGGGTCTGGTGAATCGCACGCTGCTGCGGTCCATCAACTTTATTGTAGATATCATCGACCCAGCCCCCGAGGACGCGGCCATCCCTGCTCTGCAACAGCTCCACCCTTCGCCGCACGAGGGAGACTGGGTGATCAGCCAGCGATCGCTGCTGCTGGCGGTTGGACATTCCCTGCTGTGGCCCTTGCTGGGGGGAATCACCGGTACAGTCCTCAGCGGCATTGCGCCGTGGTTCAAGCGGTCCGTGCCTTCTCGGTTCAACCGAAACCTGGTCGGCGCATTGCTGGTGGTGTGCTTCCGCGACGTGGTCAACGTGCTAACGGCGATGGCGCGGGTGCGTCTCGCCAAAACCAAGCGTGTGCTCAACGCTCAAGAGGTGCGACGCCTGCGGCGGCCATAGGCCCAGAGGCCCGGTCGAAATGCCTGCTGGCTTACCCGCCGTTTGGACCCTAGATCTTGATCGATTCGGTGAGACATGCATATCTCACCGCTTATGTACGCTCTATGTAAAGTACTCCAAATGACGACCATCGGTTACATGGGCCTAGCCCCAACTCCCGTAGCTGCAGTGTCGCCGGCTTGGTGGTTTATTATACATCGATCTCTAGCCGTACCGAGATTGGTGCATATACCATGGCCCTGATTCGTGGTTCAATTTTACCGTTGACCTATCAATGCGTAGACTTGTGCCCTGGAACAACATTTGGCTACTAATGGGCAGATTATGCCGTTTACAAGACGGCCACTCATAATTTATACCTAAGGGTAGGCAATAATATGAATGCTGAGGGGTGGCCGTGATTAAGCGGTAGATCTATAGATACCGATAATGTCGCATCGGTTTTTCCGTCAGATATGCATCACCAATAGAGTATGATCACCAATTGCAATATATTACGTATTACATTAAATAGGTACAATACATTAGCTACCACCGGAATACTCCAATATTCAACCACTCTGTCTAACACCATTATAGTGGAATACAGCTACTGCCAATATATTAAATACCAATGGTAATACCACTACATTAAGTGCCACTGAATACACTAAACACTAGTGACCATACCAGTACATTAGGCCCCAGTGAATACAACTACATACAATAGTGCCAGGTAATTGCACCATGTGTCTTCGAGGGCCAGCCCTCGAGCTCCCGTAGCTGGGGGGGAACCCCCCAGGTAATTTGCACCGAATGTCTTCGAGGGCCAGCCCTCGAGCTCCCGTAGCTGGGGGGAAACCCCCCAGACCCCCCATTGGGGTTCTAGGGGCGGAGCCCCTGCTACAGGGGGTCTGGGGGACTGGTCCCCCAGGGAATTGCTTTGGGGGGGTCTTCGAGGGCCAGCCCTCGAGCTCGCGTAGCGGGGGGGAAACCCCCCAGACCCCCCATCGGGGTTCTAGGGGCGGAGCCCCTGCCACAGGGGGTCTGGGGGACTGGTCCCCCAGTACAACATACGGTGTGA
>JAKTQL010002532.1:41760-55058 GCA_030558815.1 Blastobotrys malaysiensis
GGGGGGTTTCCCCCCAGCTACGGGAGCTCGAGGGCTGGCCCTCGAAGACACTTGTTGCAATTACCTGGGGGACCAGTCCCCCAGACCCCCTGGGGCTCCGCTGCGCGGAGATACCAATGTAACGCGTAACAAACCCTCCCAACGGGGTGTAACACGCTCGGTACAGCCAGTACTAAGAGTATATCAGGGAGCTCTGTGATCGAGTACAAGGTCATTGGTCGCTCAATAGTACCATGTACTCTCAGCCTCAGTATTACAATGTAGTCGTGTTTTTTTCAGTGCAATCATGTAACACCCCTCCACAGTAGACAATTACACGTGTAATTCAGTGAAACGCTCCCGCAGGCATGCATACTCGCGGTATCAAACCCAACGGACCTCCTCGACATCACTATGGACCGTAGCCTCGTAGAGCTCAGCACCGCCGATATTGAGCACATTGTAAATGGAGAGTGTAGCGTAGACGCGTGCGTACAATCCGCCGAGCGGACCGTAGTCCAGGTGCTGCTCACCCTCAACCTGTCCGTGTCCAAATACAAGCAGCTGGAGGAAATTGAAACGGCGGAGCGCAGCGAGACGCGTAAAGAGGTCATGGAGGCCCAGGAGGAACAGGACCCGAGCGGTGATACCGATGCGGGGGCTGGATACTACATGGCGATACTCGAGGATCGGCACGGCCATCGGTGCTATGCGTACGAAATGAAGAAGATTGGGATGGAAAAGTGGGTCCTCGGGGCCAAAATTATTGTCCCTGGAGTGGGGGCCTCTCGGTCTTCCATTATAATGCTGCGCCCAGGCAATTACATTGAGCTCGGCGGAGCCGTCGACTCGTTCGTTGCTAACCGCACCACCGTGCTCAAACATTATCTACAAGCCGACTAATCCGCACTCAATTGGCCTTCCTGGGGCGCCGCCCCAGACCCCGTAGTTGGGGGTTCCACCCCCAAACCCCCGTCTCAGCTAGCTCTCCGCGTAGCGGAGCCACGGGGGTCTGGGGGCTGGCCCCCAGCGTATTGAAACGGCGCGAAATACTAACATCCGTAATTTGTGATGAAACTCGGTGGTTAACCACAAGCGTTATTTGTGTATTGATAGTTATCAACCAATTGAGGTGTTACAGGGGGTTTGGGGGTGGAACCCCCAACTACGGGGTCTGGGGCGGCGCCCCAGGTACAGGGATTTGTTACACTCCCAACGGCGTAACAAAAAAAACGGTTACAAATTAGGTACAGAGTACGTCAAGTTAATTCTTCTTGCCGAGAGCCGTGGCGATCTGGGCGGACTCCTGGATGGCTCTGGCGACGCCGCTTCGCACGCCCTTGTCCTCCATGACCATGAGTCCGCCAATGGTGGTTCCGGCCGGGGTGCACACCTTGGACCGCAGTACGGCCGGGCTGCCCTCCTGGTTGACCATTTCGCCGGCGCCCTTCATGACCTGGCCGGCACACTCGACGGCGAGGGCATAGGGCATGCCCATGTTGACGGCGCCGTCGATCATGGCCTCCATGACCAGGTAGCAAAAGGCCGGGCCGGAGCCGCAGAGGGCGGTGGCCACGTCCTGGTGCTTTTCGTCGAGGAAGAGGCACTTGCCCGTGTTGGTGAAGATCCAGTCGACGGCGGCCTTGTGGGTCACGTCGACCTGGGTGTTATCGCGGAACGAGACCACGGTCATGCCGTGGCCAATCTTGGCCGGGGTGTTGGTCATGGCCCGCGCAATCTCGCCCGGGGTGTCCCCGGTGAGCTCGGTGAGGGTCTCAATGGTCGTGCCCGCGAGCAGCGAGATGACCAGCTTGTCCTTGAACGCGCCGTTGGGGATCGGGTCGAGCAGCGCCTTGGCCATGTAGGGCTTGCACCCGACGATGAGCACGTCCGACTCCCGGACCAGCTGCTCGTTCTGGCCCCGCATAATGGTCACCTTGGACCCATACGTCTTCTCCAGCCGGGCCTGGCTCGCCTCGCTCGACACGGAGGCCAGATACCGCCCGGGCACAATGTCCCCTTCCTTGGTGCCGGCCTTGCACTCCACCATGGCATTCAGCACCGCCGTGCCCATGTTGCCGCACCCCAAAACTCCAATGGTATATCCGTTTGCCAATCCCATTTTTCACTTGTGTCGGTTATGATGCTGGGTTGGCCATTTCGTCATAGCTTGCCCATCCGGGTTGATTATGTAATCAGCCATTACGTAGTGCCGGCATTGTTCGATATAGATCTTGTGGGGCTGCAGCAGACGACAAAGAGCGGTAGATCGCCTGGACCGCTCATCAGTCACCATTGACTTGGCTCTAGATCTAGGAAGGGGGTAGTGTGGGGTCGTCCTCAGCCGCACGTCCTTGTTTACAATGTCGTCGGGTCGGAGCAGGTCATTGTGATTCGCTACAGGGGTTAAGTGAGCCATTGTGGTTCGAGGGCCAGCCCTCGAGCTCCCGCAGCTGGGGGGAAACCCCCCAGACCCCCCATTGGGGTTCTAGGGGCGGAGCCCCTGCTACGGGGGGTCTGGGGGACTGGTCCCCCAGGTAATTGGGCCCCCAAATGTCTTCGAGGGCCAGCCCTCGAGCTCCCGTAGCTGGGGGGAAACCCCCAGACCCCCTGTGGTAATGCCGCGTAGGTAGCGTCGAGCTGGCCCCCTTGCAGGCCGTATGTGGAACCCGGCAGGACGAAATTGTTGCTCTACGTACGTACTAGTGAACGGCAGGAGTGTTTCGTGAAATTGTTGCTTTACGTACGAACTAGTGAACGGTAGGAGTGTTTCGTTGTTGCTCTACGTAGGTACTAGTGAACGGCAGGAGTGTTCGCTGAAATTGTTACTCTATTAGTGAATATAATACATGTATGAATGATAAGCTGTCGCAGCAAGTTACTTTCGCTGGCCGTAGGCCTTGGTAGCATAGTCGCCGTCGATGACAATGACGTCCTGTGGTCGGTAGTCGAACCGCTTGGAGAAGTACGAGTCCAAAATGTTCTTGGTGCCCTCGGCGTATCGCAACTGGGCGTCCAAGGAGGTGCCGCTGATATGCGGAGTCATGGCGTTACCAGCACCGTACTTGTTTCGCATAGATCTCCATGGGTGGTTCTTTGGCGCTGGCTGGGGGTACCAGACATCGCCGCCATAGCCTCGCAGCTGGCCAGTCTTGAGCGCCTCGGCCACGTCCTCCTCGACGCAGATAGCGCCTCGGGCAGTGTTGACCAACCAGGCGCCCTTCTTCATCTTGGAGATAAGCTGCTTGTTGAACAGGCCCTTGGTAGACTCGTGTAGTGGGCAGTTGATCGTGACAATGTCGCACTGGGCAAGCATCTCCTCAAGAGTGTCGCATCGTCGAGCGCCGAGCTCCTGCTCAACGTCCTTGGGGAGACCCTGGTAGTCAAAGTAGAGCATCTCCTTAACGCCGAATGGCTTGAGTCGCTGCAGCACTCGCTGGCCAATTCGTCCAATGCCAACGGTGCCGACGACCTTGCCCTCGACATCGTACGAGTCCTTGGCGATACCAGCAACGTCCCAGCCACCGGCCATCACCTGCTCGTGGGCAGGGACAAAGTTTCGCACCAGGACCAAAATGGTCATGACAACGTGCTCAGCAACAGATTGCACGTTGGAGCCAGTGACCTCGAGCACGGCAATACCTCGCTCATTGGCGGCATTGAGGTCGACGTGGTCGGAACCAACACCGGCAGTGACACAAAGCTTGAGGTTCTTGGCCTTGGCAATTCGCTCCCGGGAGATATATCCTGGGTGGAATGGGGTGGTAATGACAACCTCGGCGTCGACGATGTGCTTGTCGAGTTCAGAGTTCTTGCCATCCTTGTCAGCGGTGGTAACCAGCTCGTGGCCCTGGGACTCGATCCACTGTCGAATGCCGAGTTCATTCTCAATGCATCCGAGGAGCTTCTCCTCATCCTTGGCGTGCTGGCCAGCAGAGTACAAAACAAGTAGGACCTTCATTGTGATTTAGTTGTTGAGCTTGGTGATTGTGTTGTCTGAAGAAGTAGACTGATGATGAAAGAAATCAATTCAACTAGGATATTCATCTGGTTTATATAGACTTTTCGTCTCCACCTGAGAATGTAGAATAGCATTCACAAATGTGTTGAGCCGCACAGCATACCCTTCTGAACGGATTATCCCGTTGAGCCGCACCCCCGCTTTCCGGTCCCGGACCCTTTGAGTCGGCCGCTGAGCCGCACAAGACCATCCGCGGAGTTTGTGGGGTTATGAAACACGCCGCACAGCACTCCGGACGTACTGTGCTGCCGATCAACCAACGCGTTTACTCGCGGCCGGGGCGTTGAGCCGGTAGTAGATTACTCTGAGGCTCGAGATTTTATCAGCCTGGCTATTCTTACTGTTTACATTTTATTACATGAACATTTGTATCTCCGATAATCGGTCGAAGAACCGGATCTACGTAAGCTGCGGTCTATGACGACAGGGGTTTGGTTCTTAAAGTTATTTCGCATTATTCAAGGTATATCTGCTTCCTCTTCTAAAATTTGCTTGTAAAATGGATTTTATGTGGCTCACGGGGAATTGTACCAGCTCGGAGACAATGATACGGGCATGAAAATGCCGAACTGTTTTTCTCTAAATTCGATAAACAAATCCAGGCATTATGATGGGCAGTGAGCTTTCTGGCTAGGCTTTCTACACCTTGGAATATTTCAACCGAGCTCAGCTGAACTGAACTGAAACTTTAGGTGAAATCTTGCTGCCCCGTCGGATGATGACATTATTAACGGCAAATCAAGAGTTATGCCTCATATTGTTGCAACAAATCCTAGATTTCAAGGAGCTCATTGCTTTGGAGACTCGAGGTATGCCATAAAACTGTGCAAATGGATACGACCGACATTGCTGATCACGCAATGTGATTTGGAGACTTCAATAAAGTGCTAAACAAACTTCCTGACATAGCCAGGGCCCAGCTCAACAGATGTAATCAACTCATAGATGTAGCGCATAGGCTGTGTATTGTGGTGTGCTCAACTCTCAAGAGGAATTCGGATACCTCGGAAGCTACCGAGGACGTAGCTGTTCCAAGAGATTTGTTACATTTTGTTTCAATATACCGTAAATATACAGGAGTTGAATTCTTCGACCGCTGATATGAAAACAAAATAGGGATTCTTCGAGACCGCCGACATTCCAGGAGGTATTCAGACTTGGCGCCAAATGCCTTACAGGAATTAGTCAATTGCTCTATTGTACCCACAAAAGAAAGGGCCTGTCTAACGGTTCGGCATTCCCTATATTCTGTTATAGCCGTGTTACTTACCAGGTAATACATGTGAATTGAGCCACATAAAAGACAAAACTGCCGGTATCGATACACCACTCAAACCCAGCTTGGGTGACATTATCTACTCGTCTCGGTTAAAAATATATTTCATTTACGAGGAACACTTTGCCAGCTCGGAGAAACAACACGGGCCATAAAAATACCGAACGAACTGCTCCCTTATCCTCATCAATAAAAGTGTATGACCGAGGAAATTATTATGGCCGTATACCCCTATTAGACCTTTACCTGGCTAATTGACATATCTCAACCCCAATTCAAAAACCCGGTCCGCCATTCACCAAGATCACCAAATACCCCTCAAACAACGCAGATATAGCAACCACATTAACTACTTGGGCTGGTCGTTCATCAATTCAAGTAATATTTGCCACGAATCCCGCAATTCGCTTGCAGTTTTACGGCTTATCATGCACGGCTATAACCCTGTGGGGTGGCTGGGGGGTCGGATGCCGATAAAGGCGAGAGCGAACGGCACCATCGCCGTACCATAAAAGGGACCTCCTACCATCCTTCTCTCCCTTACACTCCGCACTTGGACCACCTACAAGATGAATACTATCAAGAGCACTGCGTCCTCGGGCCGACAGGCTCAATTGGAGGCCCTCAACACCAATGATGTCCCGGTGACCGCCAAGCGGCCTCATGCGGCCTCGTACGCTCCATCCTCGGAGCACGACCCCAAGACCTCCCCTGAGGAGTACTCGGACAAGTTCTTGGACTTTATGTACAAGAGTCCGACGACCTTCCATGCCATTGACAATGTTTCCAAGATGCTCGAGGAAAACGGGTTCGTTTACCTCTCGGAGCGGGAGCTGTGGGACGACAAGTTCGCCTCGAGCAAGTCCAAGCGGTTCTACACGACCCGAAACGGGTCCGCTTTGGCCGCATTTGTAGTGGGGAACAAGTGGAAGCCCGGCAAGGGCATTGGCCTCATTGGGGCTCACATTGACGCGCTCACTCTCAAGGTGAAGCCCATCTCCAACAAGGCCGACAAGGACGGGTACACCCAGATCGGAGTCGCTCCGTATGCGGGGGCGATGAACAAGACGTGGTGGGACCGAGAGCTGGGCATTGGCGGCCGGCTCATTGTCAAGGACGGCTCTGCGGTGCGGTCCAAGCTGGTTAAGATCCCGCATCCAATTGGCATTATCCCCTCCCTGGCGCCTCATTTCGGGCTCCCTGAGGATGGGCCATTTAACAAGGAGACCCAGATGACTCCAATTTACGGCCTTGAGCAGAGTTATGAGTCTGAGGAGGAGGCCACTGAGGATGAGAAGAAGAGTGCTGTCTACGGTAAGCACAATTTGCCACTCTTGCGAGAGCTTGCAAAGCTGGCTGATGTAGAGCTTAAGGACGTCTTGTCGGTGGAACTGGAAATGTTTGACGTCCACCATGGTGAGGTTGGCGGTCTGCGTAAGGACCTGCTGTTCTGCCCGCGAATCGACGACAAGATTTGCTCGTATGCGGCTATCAATGGTCTTATTGAGGGCGTGGAGAAGCTCGAGGAGGCCGGAGAGCTCTCTATTGTTGCGTTGTATGACAATGAGGAAATTGGCAGTCTGCAGAAGCAGGGTGCCCAGGGCAACCTGATGGAGGGCGTTGTAGACCGAGTGCTGGCTCAGTACGGTAGCGATGACGAGATCAAGAGACTCACCTATGCCAACTCGTTCTTCGTCTCCTCCGATGTGTGCCATGCCGTCAACCCCAACTTCTCCGAGGTCTACCTGGAGCACCACAAGCCACGGCTGAACGTGGGCCCGGGCATCTACTATGATCCTAATGGCCACATGACCACTGATGCGATTTCAGCTGCTATTGCTGAGGAGGTGGGCCGACAGGCGGGCTCTGAGCTGCAGTACTTCCAGATCCGAAACGACTCTCGATCCGGTGGTACCATTGGCCCATATATTTCCTCCAAGAATGGTATCCGAGCCGTAGATTTGGGTATCCCTCAGCTTTCCATGCACAGTATTCGAGCTACCACCGGCTCCAAGGATGTTTGGCTCGGCGTCAAGTACTTCCGAGCGGTGCTTGAGCTCTGGGGCGACATTGATGCCCAGTTTAAGCTCGGCGATTTGTAATCATATAGACAATTGTTATTCGTCAACTTGTTAGTACCGTTCCTGTTGTTCAATTTGTTCAATAAGGTGATCGGCATATGCCGTATATAACACTAGAGTAAGCCACGATGGGGTGTATCATCTTAACGTCTATTGGTATTGTAATTAAAAATTAAATCTATGCTACTGGTTAGTTCTTTCTTTTTCTTTTGATCAAATCCGCGATAACGGCAACTGAAGCAATGATGATCCCCAGTCCACTAAACCCGATGCCCATATACAAGGCAGACCGATATCCTCGCAAAATCTCAATAGGTGTTACCATGGATGGCACCGTGTAAACCTGTACTGTTCCGGCAATGCCCAGGCCAATTGAAATGGAGTAGTTGACGGCTGTAGCCACCAAAGAGGCGGCGATACCCTGGTGGGCCCGTGGAACCGAGGAACTAAGCAGCAGGGTAGCGGCTGGGAAACTCATATCCATGCCCCATGGGGCGATAATAATCGATACAAATGCCTGAGCCCAGTAGATCTGGCCGGGTGGAAGGGTTGCAAGAAGAATCGTAGCGACGCAGAACGCCACCATGGAAATGAGCAGGATCACCGAGGTGGGGATACGGGACATGAGCACTCCGGTGGCTAGGGAGGCGCACAGACCACTGATTGCGGCGACAGTGAACTTTGCAACTGCGAGTAGTGGGGTATCACCTTGTATGACCTCCAAAAACTGGAAGAAGTAGTAAACCCACACGCCAAAGGTCGCCCAGCCACAGGCGATACTCCCCAGAGCCAACCCAATTCGTGCATTGAACACAGAGAGGGGCACCAGCGGCTGTTCAGCGACCTTCATCTCTACATAAACAAATGCCGCCATGAAGAGCATTCCAATAATGAGCAGGACATAGGTATAAGCTCTGGACCACCCGACAATGGGGGCCTGGTTCCATGCCACATTGAAGAGGATGAGTCCAGCAATGCCCGTGAAAGCACCGAGGTAGTCGAATCGCGCTCCTCCCGCTTCATCGTGCTCCTCCTTGGCAGGGATAATGAAATAAGCCACCACCGTAACGACAGTGGCGGTAATGGCCATAATATAAAATGCCCACGCCCAATGTGCCTTCTGGGCTACCAGGGATGCAAATGTAGCGCCTAGGACGTAACCACCGGGAGCACAGGCACCAAAAAGGGCAAACGCCATGTGCTTACGCTTACCTTCTGGGTAAGTCCGCCCAAGCAGGGCAAGACTGTTAGGCATGAGAATGGCTGGACCAATGCCCTGGAGTCCGCGACACACGTCGAAGAAGATACTCGTCGGGACGTAGTTACTGAACCCACAGATGAGGGACCACAGCGCCAGCCAGGCAAAGCCGATAAGGAAGAGTGTCTTGTGGCCATACATATCACCCAGCCGCCCTGCAGGCAGAATGAAGGTGCCTACGGTAAGACTATAGGCGGCAATGTACCAGCTTCGTCGCCCATCATCGTGCTGGTCTCCAAACGTCTCTCCAATGATCTGGATCGGAGTGTTGGCCATGCCTACTGCCGCCTGGGTAAACATTTGGGTACACATTACTATGAATACAAAGGACACCTCTCTCGTCAGACACATGGGCGGGATCGTCTTGGGCGCCGGGCCCTCGTTGACCGTAGACAACTCCTTGGTTCGATTCTCCGCCATGGCCTGCGAGCAATACTCCTCGTCGGAGGAAACCAGGTTGGAGCCTCCCTCCCGAATGCTTGCTGGGATCGTCTCCGACTTGATACTGGGTTCGTTATCCATGTCTGAGTTTATCTTATTTTAACTATCTCTCTATGAAAAAGTGAGGGACCCTAGTTTATATACTATGTTTAATAGATTGGGGGTCTGAAAAAAAAAATCTAGAGCCTGTCTCTATTCGTAATGAACCTACACTACTGTACCTTACATTGCATTTAGTAATATTGTACTAATGTTTCACTTGTTTTTGCTGTCTGGTACTACCTCCAATACCGTTTCATTCGGTGCTGCTAACGAACTATCATGTGCTTTAACGACTAAGCTGTTCTTGGGCCCTGTGACTCTGTTCGACAGCCTGATTACCAGCTATATAGAGGCGAACAACCTTCCGCCGTTGATGGATGGGGATGCATGTTGTTTCTAGTCGGCCAAGCCGCATATATTCCACCGTGAGGCTGGCATTCTTTAAAACTACAAGAAGCTGTAGCGGATACGGGCCAGACGGCTATGGTCAGGGTTCTGAAGTGCAGCTAGAATTACTTATTGGAGTTAAAAATGTGGTTGAATGCTGGATGCCAAGGTGAACTGAAAGATTTTTTGTTTCCTATATCAGTAGTGAACAGATCCGAGTTCGGATCGAATCCCGCGCTCATGTCCGATACCCCGAAAAGTCAATTTACGCGTCAGAGACGCGTAAGGAGTCGCGATTTTCGGCACCCCCGATACATTTCCTACCATAGACCCTTGTATCTGTCGAGATTAGCTGGCTCTAGTGTATTGTCGGAGGTTCGCTGTTTTTGCCAGGTTAGTAGGGCGATCTGTTGGACATGAAGAGGGAGGGAAACCATCAACAATCAAAGATCGACGGCAATTGATAGATGCGATATCCCAAAGAAACGGCGTTAGGCCATTGGTACGGACTGCATAAAGGGTCACCAAGATGGTAAGGCATGCGTAGATGACTCTTTAATTCCCATGCACTTTTGGAACGATGTTAACTGCGTAATTAATATTATGTACCTACACTGTCAATAGGATCACCATTGTATGGACCAGACACAGCTATTGAATACAGCAAATCGCTATTTCTAAAGTGTTCCGATTGGCGCTGCGGTATTAATTGCATTGCCATGATATAGATACTTATTTATGCTGCAAGGCAGTATGGTAATCACAATGGTAAGTCCATACAGTATAGCATCAATTACAACCAGTGTATTGAAAATCTAAAAAAAAATTCAATGCAAAATCTACAATTAGTTCTTGTGCTTGTGTCGAACGCAAACGTTTGGAGCAGGGGAGCTCGCGACTGGAGCCACGGTAGCAATGGTGGTAGCCTGGAATGCAGAGGAACCAGCAACAGAAGTAGCGGATGGAGCAACAGAAGCCGGAGCTGTGGAAACAGAGACGGCAGCAGAAGTAGCTGCAACGGCATCAACAGAGGAAGCAGCAGCAGAAGTAGCATCAGCAGCAGAAGTAGCAGCGGCAGAGGTAGCATCAACGACAGAGGAAGCATCAGAGGAAGCAGAGGAAGCGGAGGAAGCAGAGGAAGCAGAGGACGCAGAGGAAGCAGAGGAAGCAGAGTCAATAGCGGTGGAGACAGCGGTAGAAGTGGCAGTAGAGGCAACAACAGACGAAGAAGGAGAAACCTTGTTCGTGTTGGTGCTGGTACCGGAGAATCGTGGCTTCAGGATATTGGCAAAAACATTGTCATACTCTGGTCCGTCTTCTGGCTCAACGCTGTACATGTAGCTACCCCACATTGGGCCAGCAGCCCAGTAGGTCCAGCCGATCCACTCATCATTATCCTCCATGTGATCAAGGACGTTGTTAAGGCATTCGGAACACACATCGTTGTTGCCTCCAGCAAACTCAGAAAGGAACGCCTTGGCACCGTTTTCCTTGAGCCAGGTGGTAGCATCCTGGAGCTTCTCAACGCCCACAGTGGCGCTATTGCAGCCCTCGCTAGTGCCAGAGTAGTCAGAGTCAAAGTACTGATGCATGTCAAAGGCAAAGTTATCAGCCGAATCGGTGATAGCTTTCAGGTTGCCAGAGTTGGTTGGCCAGTCGCCAGCATGAGTCCAGAAGTTGCCTGGAACAAGAACGAGCTGCTTCGCACCAGCATCTCGAATAGCATCAAGAGCCTTCTGGTTGATGTCAAGGAGGAGAGAAGAATCCAAGTTGTTGGGCTCATTCATAATGCCAAAGATTACCTTGTCGTTGTCCTTGAGTCGACCAGCGAGCTCGGACCAGTATGCGACAAATTGGTCAATGGATGGCCCACTGTCACCAATAACATTGCCCTGGTATCGCATGTAGTTGTGTGGGTCAATGAGGACAGTGGCGCCCTTACCAGTGATGTATTCAATGGCATCAAGGTACTCACCCCAGTAGGTGTCACTAAAGGTGCTGCCCAGGCCGGTACCCGGTGGGCACATTCGCTCCATGAGGTGAGGAAGTCGAATGGTGTCAACACCATCGGCGATCAATGTGTCAATGTGACTCTCCTTGATGAACTGGTAATTGGTACCAAGAGTACCTGGAAGAGTACCTTCAGCAAACTCACCACCAGCGGAGTTGACACCCTTGTAGGTGAGAGCAGCCGATGCAGCAGTAAGGAAAGTTGCAATGAGAGTAAGGAGTGACAGTTTCATTTTTCAAATTTTGAATGAGTGTATTGAGTTGGGTTGATGAGGAAAGACCGTCTAATGGAGGCTTTCGAGGGTCCTTTTATAATTTGCCTTGAACCGTCGTTGCGCCGTTCTCCTGGATTCAATTTGTAGCAGAATTGCATTAGACGAGCTCCACACTGCAGCTGTCCTCTAGACCCGCACACACGATTATATCTACGGATATGCTTGTACACCGAAGGAAAAAAAAATGCACGCTATGTATGCATAGAGCCAAACTTCGCCATTCCGGGCCGAAGCAGCGGACTTTTAGCGTATTGCATATCACCTCAATGCCACGATACAGACCCTGAATTCTCAAAGAGTGCTGATCACACCATGATATCACTGCAGTCAATAGTTGACGGTCATTTTCGCCAATTCCCCCATTTTCAATTGGAGTCTATTCAGCAATAGCTGCTCCTTTCAAGATGGCCATAACACTCATCTAGGCCGTGATAATAGGGTCCGTTGCCCCCTATCAGACTCCTCACAGAACGGCACCAAATTTGAGGAGGTGGAGCTTGTACGTACTCCTGAGCAAGCACCGTATAGGTATAGTGGGACGTGCCCAGGCACGTTGTTCCCTGTGCCCACCGTCCGCCGACGGTGCTATGCATCTGTTACACGTTCGTTTGGCTGCGATCAGTATGAAAAGTTGCTTACTTTATGTATGGACGTGCTTCCACCAGCTTGCCGGACGATTTTTTGAAACGATTGTACAGTATTGGCCAAGACATGCATGTACATTGTTACCTACCCCTGACAATAAATCTATGGGGGGCACCATGTGGGCCGTTAATGGGCACTAAAAAGTATTGTAGTGATTGGCTATCTATACTGTACATTAGTTTCAACATGCAATTTAAGGCAATAGAGCAGGTGGGACACATGAGATCTCGACAGAAGGGAGCCTCAGGGGCATATCAAGGGCTTGTATCAGAGGAGGTGCGAAATGCACTTGCGATCACTACTGGTAAACGCAGCCCCTTGGCCCACCCCCCTTTTTGTCATGTCGTTAGGTATACAATTGGATGTCAGTGTAGATAATCTCTTTTCCCGTCAGACGGACTACAGTCCCTGCAATCGTATTTTTTGTTGTAATACAACATATTAAATCAATCATCTTAATTGATCACCCTACTGTACATGGTAATGAAGATTCCGGTGTTCGGGATGTGCAACGGCTGCAGATTATTCATGCATATTTTATGTATATGCAGTTCTACCAGTGGAAATTACGGGTACACTAATTATCCATGCTCCACAGTGGTAGGAAACATCATGTACAATTGTAAAAGTTGAATCGTTTTACTCTTTCAGTACGTACATGATGTCAACGCCTATGTTTCGATTCAAGTGGCGAGGGTTTACTAGGATACGGTACTTTACTATACAAATTGTATAAACTTTCAACTCCTCCAAGAGACCCAGTTCTAGCCCCATTTATTTCAATCTACTAGATTTATTGGCTCCCTTTATTCATCCCATCATCGATCCTTGGACACCCTGACAGAAATCTCGGCTACGGCTACAGATCAGAGATCGGAAGAGC